>JAGFNQ010010026.1:0-144434 GCA_024364735.1 Boesenbergia rotunda
TCATGGTTGATATATCAGCAGAATAGAGTATAAGCATGCACGTTTTTTGTTCTTTGCTACAAAAATATGTATACATTCAATTTAAATATAAAATTTTATATTTCCTTCCTTTCTATCCTTTTTATGCCTGGCAGTTGTTGGGACTCGAGCTTTTTTTTTTGTTGTTGTTGCCATCATCATTGTGTCATGCTCAGCAGATTTTTTTCAAAGTAGTTGTGGAATGTTGTACACTTTGTTCTAAAAATCGGCCTAGGCAACCGCCTAGACGTCACCTAGGCGTTAGGCGCCAGCCAACCGCACTAAAAACATGCTAGTCAATCAGCCTAGGCGGCCTTGGCGGGATTTGGCGGCCCTAAGTGTCGTCTAGGCACCGTGGAAATAGTGCAGGTCTTATTCGTTTTTGTTTGGGCTTTTAAATTTAAAGCCCAATTAAAAAAAAAAACTGAAATGTAACTTTTTTTGTGTTGGGCTTAAGTTTTTTAAGTCCTAAACTTTGGCCCAACAAAAAAATTGATCTATTAGCTTGCTCTAGCAGCTAGCACCAAACTTCATTTTTATCGTACTGAGTAATCAGAGTTATAGAATGTGATTTATTATGTAATTTATGTTGATACTGTTGAATCCGCCTAGCGGCTCCTAGTCTCTGCCAAGGCGGCCTAGGCGCTAGGCACTGGTATGGCGCCCAACTAGTACCTAGCTAATTTTAGAACCTTGGTTGTACATAAGAAATAAATACCACTACTCAAGCAACATGGCCCTATATATATCATGCTATGTTTGGCTCGTGGAAAAATATTGGTAATGGTAAAAGAGTAAATTATCTAGTTGCATTTTTGTCTGTTCAACTTCTTTTTTCCATGTGACAGCTGCTTGTATGACATGGGAGTTGGCAGAGTCTGGCAAGGACTTCATTACCACAATTATTAATGGCTCCGATCTGGTCCCAACATTTTCAACTGCTTCTATAGATGATCTGCGGTCGGAGGTATCAAGTCATATTTTTAGTTGATTCTGGCTTAATTTATGGTAATTTGGGCCCTCAAAACTTGCTAGGATATTTTCTCTTAGCATTGGGCTCGATAAGTTGGGAACGATGGGTTATGCAATGCAGATTAGAATTAAATTTTTTTTTCTAAAGTTGCAACTGCTTCACAAGGAATAAATTTTCTTTTTCCCAGTTCATCTTTAGCTTTTTTCCCCCCTTGATTTATCTTGGAGAAACATCACACCACAACTTACTACCAAATAAAAATACACGAGAGCAAATAAAAGACGTAAAAAAAATGACAAGGAGATAGATGTGCCTCGTAGCAGTTCACCTTAGCATCTTTACTTTACTATTGTAAAATTGTCTCAACTACTAAACTACTCAAGGGACCTAATGGATTCTTAAATGAAGACCGTGGTTATTTATCTGCGCTTCTGCAATTATCATTTGCTATTCTCTTTAGGTTAATCTTTGTGCATTTTAGCTGGTATGTAGATGTCAAATGTTCAGTCACATAATCATGGCGTTAAATTTTTACCACAGAGAATACTGCAAGCACCCAATGGATTTTGCATGCTGTGCCTATGAATACTTTCAAGCACCACTAAAGTCATTTTTCTGATTTTCTAGTTAATAATTTTGTGCTTTTTTCCTGCAATGTAGGTTACAGCATCATCGTGGTTAAATGACCTGAGAGATCAAATACAACATACTCGATTCTTAAATGTTCTTTATCGTTCTGCATCTGCTTTGGGATCTCACCTGCCATCTATATCTAGTGCAAGAGCCAGGGTTGCAGGTGCCGGCGCACTACTTCAGCCTGTTTCCAGCAAAACTCAGGTCACATTCTTCATGAACACTATGCTTTATCACTTTTCATTACTAAATTAATAAAAGTTATTATTCAAACGGGCAAGGAATAGACTTGTGACTGGGAATCCTCTTTTGATGATTGTTGTCATGTGAATGTGAATGTCTTTCAGTGACCATATATGCTGAACTGGTGATATAGATGTATACACCATAGTTTTTTGCCACACATTATGAAGGTAAGACAAGGTTGTTAGTATGGAATGTGTTGAAATATTAATTCTAAAAGAAAACTGAGGAAATTAACTAAATGTTTCCTTAAAATTAACTTATGGGACAGCCTACTAGTTGATTACCACATCGCCAAAATGCAGCCATTTGGCCTCTATATTCTTGCAAATGTTGCTTGGATCTTTCTTCCTGCATTAATGGCTAAATTTTTTTATTCAGGTGTAAATAGTTTTTATTTTATGACTGGTGTGTCCTTTGCTTTTTTATGATTGCACAATTACTTAAATTGTTTGCTGATGTTGCATTTTGTGCTTTTACATTACACAGGTTGTGGTAAAACACGCTCAATATGTTGCTCAAGTAGTTGTAAGGAGCCAATATTCGCTGTCATCTTGGACATGTATGGGGGCACGCCGTCGTGCTGTTGGCACAACTAAAGAGAAGTCATCTGACATGGATTCCCCATCCGAAACAAATTTAGGGACAACTATTGTTGATTGTAGCAATCACTTGGACGATCCACATTCTGATAGTTCACAAGTCTCAGACAATGAGGAAACAGAGGAGGATGAGCTAATACAGCGACATAAAGTCGTCAATGCGTCTGCGGTGGAAGAATTGACAGGTGATTTGTGGTTTGATCTAGAAAAAGAACTCGACCAGGTGGAGTCCTCCAATGCTGAAGCGCAGCAGGAAGTGGAGGCTGCTGTGAAAGAAATAGTAGATGAGGAAAATGCAGTGTTACAAGCAGAGAAGCAGCATAGCACAATTGTTGCTACGGAGACCCTCCAGTTTTACCCTCCTGGTAAAATCATGCACATGGTTTTGTTGCCAACGACAGCTCCTGAGGCAGATCAAACTGAGCATATCCTACCTGATGAAAACAATGTCGGCATCTATGAAACCCCTAGATACCTCTATAGTAAGATTAGACTTTCAAGAACTATGATCAATGATCATTACATGCCCATGTACAAAAAAATTATGGAGCTATTGATTGTTAAGCTCGCTAAGGATCAGGAGGATGATCACAGAGGCACACTTCTTTCATAATGTTAATACATCTAAATATGTTGTTGCCACAGCTTTGGTTGTGTTCATATTTCGTAGATATCAAGTTTTCTGTCAACTACAAGTCTGAGATCTTCAAGTGGAACAATTTATTCATCGATCAATTTTATTTAATATCCATTAGGTTTACGAACTATTGGACAATCGTTTCGGTAGAATTCGCTTAAGTCTTCTTTAATATCCATTAGATTTAGTATACGGATATGATCCTCAATATATTAATAACTATTTAAGTCGAAATAGAGACCAACCTTACCTAATATCCATTAGGTTTAGTACACAAATACAATCATTTGTAAATTTAATTATAGATATTGAACAATCAGATCAATTGAATCCGAAATCAATCTTATTTAATTTGCTCCAATTAAATTTAAGTGCAAAAATATTAAATCATTGATAAAGCGAGTAATCTACAATTTAATCCCCATTTTCCACACTTTGAATTTTATATTTAATATCCGTAGGGTTTAGTACACAAACATAAGCATCAACAAATTGAATTGTGAATATTAAACACACTTGTCAATGAAATACAAAACAATATCCTTTAATATTCATTAGCTTTAGTATACAAACATTATCATTAAGCATTTGAATTATGGATAATGTGAAAGGTAATCAGAGGGTTACGAGGTAAAAATTTCTATTAAAGTGGTGGTCAAAGTTAATAGAGATCTGTTTCCTTATTCTGCAATATCTTGACTCCAAGCAACCCTAACTTCGGGCAATTCTTGATTCCAAGTGATTTGTGGTCATTAAGATAATAAGCTGCGGCTCGCTGAAGATACGAATAGTGTAGCCAATATTTTTTGAAGAATGTGGAAAACACTGTCGTTTAATTTGTGAAAGGTGACAACGTAACTATCTATTTCAGGGAACGTGGATAACTCGAACGGGGATCTCAGAACATGGGAAACATAGTCGTAACTTTATAAAAGGCAACCCACTCTTACAGGCTCAAGTACACCCACACGTATCCAAACCCTAGACTATTATTTTTTCTTACTCCTTTACCGAAGACTTACTTGAGCGTCAGAGTGGCCGAACTAAGGAATCCCCGACCGTCGATCATTCTAACTCTCTCCTTGTTTTCTTCTATTTAGGCTCTTGCCTATCTCTCGGTAGGTCTTTACTATTGCTAGGTGATCGATGACCAAGTCAACACCGACGCTTACTCACCGATAGCTCATTCGTTAACATTCTCAGACGGATCAATGAATATTGAATAACCATTTCACTCTACACTACACTTAGATCAATTTTATTTAATATTCATGGATGTAGCACGAAAAAATAATTATAAACAAATTAAATTATGATGAAAACTAATTCAATTGGATCCGAGATCAATCTTATTTAATATTCATCAAACTTAGTACACAAACATGATCATGGGTCATGCAAATGCTCTACAACTTAATCCTCATCCCTCACACTTAGGTGAATTTCAAAGGATAAACGGGTGTCTTGTCCGGAAAAAAGAGACCAAAGAACTTCTCCAACTCCACCGGACCTTTTTGATTCTCGTTAAACATCGCAAACAAGTAGGTCTCAATTGCAACCTCAGGCTTCTTTGGTGTCCCTTTCGCGACATGGTTGATCAAATTCTGATTGTAAATGGCTGCATTGTTGACTGTCGTTCCAAAGTCACCGTTTGATGGCCAACCGGTCTCGGAAACCACTACACCCACACTTGCCCCTCCAACTTTCTCCATCGCCGCAATGATTGAATCCAACATTGCGTCAAATAGATTTTGGTACCCGAGACCTCCGTCTTGAACTATCACCCCCGTCGCATTGAACAAGGCATAGTCCAATGGAATATCCTCGGAGTTATCCTTGTACGCGAAGTAAGGGTAGATGTTCACAAGGAGCGGAGCCTCATTTGCCGCGAGGAAATGCACAATGGGGCTGATGATCACTTTTGCCGCGGTTGAGAAATCTCCAGCCGAAGGCGGAAAGGAAGTCCCAAGCACAGTCGTGGCCACCGAAGTGGTAACTTTGATGGTGGTAATGTTGTTTGCGACAAGCGCACTATGGACGTTGGACATGGCAGGGAGGACAAACTGAGCCATATCACCTGGAATGATCTCATTGCCGACGTTGATGTAACGAAAGTTGACATTGTCGATGTGGGGGAGTATGTTGGTTTGGACCCAAGTTTGAGCCGCCGAAACATTAAGGGCCAATTGTTGCACGTCTTGATTGAGCGTCCCGACTATGAGGCTTATGTTGGATCCAGCCAAGGCTGCAAGGACATCAGGGTACGGTTCATAGATTCTCATGCGATCGATTTGGTTGGACTCGAACAGAGCCACAACCTCTGGAGGTGGTGGCAAGTTATCTCCTACTCTTCCATAACAAACTCCAATAGCACTCACTCCTGCCCAAAATTCATATTAGTAAATAATAATTAATTACTTGATCATTTTGAAAATATTTAAAAATATAAGGAAATAATAATAATAATAAAGATTTATAGCTAGAGTTTAACAAATAATTACTATCAAGGAGAAAGGATGTTACTTGTTGGAACCATAAAAGCAATCGAGACGATTAGCACCACAATGCCAATGGAAGAATAATGAATATTTCGCTTAGCCATGGCTTCTCTCTAGTAGTAGTAGTAGTCGTCGTCGTCGTAGTAGTAGAATGATAAATTTGTCGTGTAGAAGTAATGTAAAACTCTAGTTATATATATAGTCTATGGAGATGGGAATGGTGACTTTTAAGGTTATTTGGAAATGTAGGGGAAAAAATTAAAATATGATTCAATGTGTTTCCTTAACAAGTGATTTATTTTTTGTAATAAATAAGTTACTAATTAGTTTTATAGTAAATAGAAAATATTAAATGCATGTAAAGAATACAGAAATAAAAAAAAATGTATAAGATAGCAACCCCCTAAATATATTACTTTTTTAAAGGTCATAAAAACCAGCATTTCTATTTTTTTACTATGGTATGTTCTTATCCATAATCTTGGTCGATGCTATTAAAAGAAAACAATGAAAGTAGAGCTTAACAAATATTTATTATAGTAGGGAATCAAAATGGTGTAATAGAGAATATTGAATATGAAATCATCAATCTAACCCCATATAAGTTTTTCATCGACTTGATTTCATAAAAGTTTTCCACCAAAAAGTAGCACTCGCGGCGAACAATTTAGAAGTCCAATGTTTCATAATTGTGTACTCCATTTGAAGAAAAAATCTTTATAAATGTGCCTTAGCTAAAGATCGAACCGTGAATATTTGAGATCGAAGTGCAAATATTTGAATAATAATTTAGCGCCCTTCCATTGTATTGTAGCTCTGGGAGCGAGGATTAGCATTAAAACAACAATGGAAGAATGGACATTATTTCTTAAAGTTAAGTCATGGTTAATTGTGTTTGTAAGTAGAGTCGTCAATTTAAGTTGAGTTTCGGGTTGGCCCGTCCCGTGAAACAAGTTAAATTGTTTCGGTTAGAATTTTATCAATCCAAATTCGCTATAGGTCAACCCGCCTAGGCTCAGGACCCACGTAGGTCGGCCCGCAATGAGCTTAGGTTAGCCCATAAGTTGAGAAAGACATATAGACTAATTTTTTATCAATTTATTATTTTTCTTTATTATAATTTTAAAATAAATATAATATTTTTTATTAAATATGAATTTTTGTTTATGTCCATTTATATTTAAAATATATATTTCTAGATACATTTGAATAATGAAATCTTTTCAAAGTAAAATGTTAAAGATATGATTTTTTTTATAGATCTATGGGTTGACCAGTCTAATCCGTAATTTGTCTTACATTGAGTTGGATTGGAGATTTTCTAACCCGCCAACATGACAAATCGATCCGCCCCGACCAATTAAATGACTGACCTCTTATGGGCTGACTTACGTCGTCATGAATTGACCCATTATTGACCCATTTTGTAGCACTATTTGTAACAGATGAGGTGAAAACCCCACTTATATAATTATATAAAGTTTTAAGATTAAGAGGGAAAATGTTCAAAAATATTAATTAAGTTCCTAACTAATCAAAATATTAATTTGATATGGATAATAGAGAAGTGAAATTTATAAGAGGCAAGACGCAAGGGCAGCCTGCGTACATATTTGTAATTTTACTATTTTTTCTGATCGTACAATCCTATAATTATTACTTTCCTTAGATTAGTGGTGTAAAATAGTTTGATAATGGAAAAAATATATATATATTATTTTTATAAATAGTGGAGGATTAAACGTGTAAAAAGCTGGCGTACATATCTAATTAATTAAGATTTATCAAGCCTAAAAATAAGGCATCATTAATAAAGTAAATTATATTATCTTTCTAAGTTTAACATATTGTCGATATAAAAATAAAATCATAATTACATTTTAGGTAAATTAAATATATCTATAAACAGACCTAGAGTTGTGTTTATATATAAATATTACCTGTACGGATGATGAATTAAAGATGGCATAATTAATCACAAATGGAGTATCTAAATTGTGATAGAGGATGATAAATCATTAAAGCATAGCCTGAGATGACGGTAGGGAGGGAGAAGGATGACGCTTACAAAATTAACACAAACATAAAGAGGACATACCAGAAGGAGTTCCGGTGAAATCCTCTTCATCGCTCAAGTCAGAAATCTCTCTAATAGGGAGCAAACGAAAAAAAGTATTAGAATTTAATTTTCACCGTGATCGAAAGCCTTCATTTGGGTGTCGAAGCACCTTATATATTCGATATCTCTCCTTCTCACGCCTCCAACTCCCCCTCCCCCTCCCTCTCCCTCTCCCCCACCCTCACGTTTAATGGTCCTCCGTTGTTTAGCAGTTATTCTCCTCTTAGGAAGGCTGGTAATGTCCACTACGACTTTTAAGTTCATTATTATCATACGTTACAGGCAATGACTATCTGCTGCATTTTCTATTTTGAAGGGAGAGGGTCCGAAGCTTTTCCCAATCTGTTTTCTACTCCTTGAACTGCTATTTGGACTCCACTCTCCCGAGTTGGTCTCGGGGCTCTACTTCCCAGTTTGGTCTCAAGGACCCTCCTGATCCAATCTCGGGGACTCTTCTTCTTGATCTGGTCTCAGGAATCCTCCTAATCCAGTCTCGGAGACTCTCTTTCCCGATCTAGTCTCGGAGACTCTCTTATTGGGCTAACCTCGAGTATTTCAATATGATCAATTTTGTCACGCAACTTTCTCATATCATATATCTTCTCTAGAATTCTCAGCTCTATCACAAGTTGTGGATTAATATATTTTACCTATTCACTTAATTAAGTATTCAAATTTGTTTCAGAAAAGTAATCAAACCAAATATATAAAAACAAATTATTAATTAAAAGAAAATATAGAATTAAAATAAATAAAACGCCCACCCACTGAAATAACCATTTACTTATAGTTAAAAAAAATAAAGACATTGAGAATTCAATAAATAACGAACAACTAATTTGATTTATTCAAATATTAAATTTTTTTAATGGTAGTCTTATTTATTAACTATTTATTAAACTTTATTATTTTGCCTTTTATTTTCAATAGTCTAATGATAGAAAAAGCGAACCAAAATCAAACCGCGCTTGGCTCAGCCGAACCTGGGGATGCCGGACACAGACGGCTCAGCCCAGATCGTGCTGGCCCATGAATGGGCCCGGTCCGATTGGCAGTTTGTAAGAAGATACGGTTTAAATCTAGCATTAGCGATTTGATTAGCGACTGGTTCCAAGTTTTAATCACTGTCTGGCCTGGAAAGGTGACAGCTGCACCAACGCCTTTTGTCTCTCTGAGTCCGCAACCACCCCCACGGACTCGATCGGATAATAAAGCGTACTGATTTCGTCGAGATTATAAATTCGAGGGTCGTCAATTATACACGGAAATAAAATTTTGGTCTGTTGGTATTAATTCTTTCGACTCCAGTCGTCTCATCACACTAATGATAATCGTAATTCATCTCTCTTTGAAAAATTATGAAGTCGGGATCAAGGAGCCGTTAAAGTGACGGTTTTTTTTTTTTTCCGTCTCTCGGCCCGCAACCAAAATCAGCCCTGCGTTGTCCCACGGGATAGACAGACGCTCCCCTTACACATGAAGTGCTGTTCTGTCATTGAAAATTTGGGATGTCCGATCCTGACAATGAAATATTTATCAGGTTCTTATTATTTTCATGTCTCGGTTAGTGTTCCAAAACAAAAGTCATTCATTATTTATCTTTATAGATGAGACGCTATTTATCTTTATAGATGATTATGAGATCCATCGTGAGGATTTTATAGATGATTATGAGATTGATCGTGAGAGTTCTATAATTTTTTGCCATCAATATTAATCCTATGTTTGTTTTAGGACATAGCCACTTTCATTATCATGATAAATTTATAAAATTGAGAAACGATCAAATTTTAATAAAGTCTAAAAAATTATCCTCCCGTATGATAATTAATTTTAATTTTTTATTTTTTTTCTTAATAACATAGGACAGTTGTAAAACATGATGAAAGTGATGAATTTCATTTTTTTCCTAGAATATCAACCCTATGTTTCATCGTCGTTAGATCTCATCCTTCTTCTTTATAGCTCAAGAAGATCGTATCTGTTTCTGTAAAAGATCGTATATTGATCTTGAACGTTATACATGATTAATTTCATAGTCATTTGTAACAAAATAAATTATGAAATTGAACGGGCTGAGAAATTATTTTTTCGCTACTTTATCAAAAATCCAGCCTTATTTATTATTATATATCTATCCTGAAAAGACCTGGATCTAGGTTTTTAAATTTGGAAGGCCGCATAAAAAAATTATTATTAAGTATAAGAATGATCTTCTCAATCATTCAAGATGCATAACGTATATTTAATTAATTAACATATATAAAATAAATAGAAAAAAAATTAAAATTCAATTTTCTCAAGGATTCAACTCTAGACGTGTGCTAACAAAAATATCAAACTTATCATTAGCACAAGTATAAACATTTATTTTATTTGGGGTCAAATAATATATATATTATGAAAATAAATTTTTTTATATTAAAATATTTAAAAAATTATATATAAAAATAATGTTATTAAAAATTTAGAAGGTTGTGACTACTAAGGGAGTGTTTGGGAGAGCTTCTGCTAGCTGCTTTTTAGATTCTAACTACATAGAAGCACTTTTGAGTGTTTGTGAATATCAGATTCTGCTTTAACTTTAGCCAAAAGCTGGAAGCAAGAATTTGATGCTTTTTTCTGCTTCTGTTTTTTTACTTATGGTCTAGAATTAAAAGTAGACATTTATACCCTTAATAATTTATCATTTTACATAATTACCACCATAGTTTTAAATAAAATTTTATATTTTCATATAATTTATATTCATAATTTTTTTAATAAATTTTTATAAATTTGTCACTTTTTATTTTTTTTTATTAATTATATATTTTTTAAACATATATATTATTAAAAAAAATTAATTTTGATATAATATTCAAAATATAATAATAAATATATAAAATATTATTGATAGTGTATCAAAATTATATTTAGATAATTAAAATAATTTATATAATTTAAGGATATTGTTGTCATTTAACTAAAAATTAAGCTTGGAAGTAATTATTTACCAAACACTCAAACTTTACCTTGTATCAGCTTTTAGCTTCTATTTCCAAACACTCAATACTTTAGCTTCTCATTGACTTCAAGATAATCTCTACAGGAATCACTTTTCAAGAAGCAAAAGTTTTCCCAAACACTCCCTAAATCCGCTATAGGGAAAAGACCAACTCGCTTATATAGTCTGATGGCATGAACACTTGTATATGTGTTTAACTATATATGAGCAATCGCCCCCCATGGGCTGGAGTGGTCAGGCGCTAACCGCTTGAAACAGAGGTCTTGGGGTCGAGGGTTG
Organism: Boesenbergia rotunda; assembly: GCA_024364735.1. NCBI lineage: Eukaryota > Viridiplantae > Streptophyta > Magnoliopsida > Zingiberales > Zingiberaceae > Boesenbergia > Boesenbergia rotunda. Next base: position 11,010 of record JAGFNQ010010026.1, read on the forward strand.
TCAGTTGTGCACGGGAATAAAAATCCTGGCCTGTTAGCTTCAAACTCTCTAGAAACTCGTGGGACAGAGACCAAGGGGCTATTGAGGTGACGGTGGCTTTTGAAACTATATACGAGCAATCAGTTAACGTTTAAATATAAATTGAATAAATCATTTTAAAAAAATAAATTGAATCTGTCAAATTTTATACAGAAACTGGAATAAATCTGATTAATTTAATACATTACTAAATTAATCGAAATAATTAAGATTAAAAAACTAAATTTTTATGATAAATTACTTTTAAATTAAATTTAATTGATTTTTTTATTCACAATGACAAAATATGATTCGCTCATCCTCAATACCCGTCAATCTTTCTCAGGATCAATATAGAGGAGGTTCAGATACTGTGATTAGTACATGATAAGAACAAACATATTAACTTTGTCAGATTTTAACTCCGAATCTCAAAAATTACGTACATATGTTATTCATCAATCTATCTCGAAAATAATTGATTTTTTATTGACTCACGCTGCTTGTGCCAGTTATCAGGTACACATCTCTTCCCTTCTTTAATTTCTTATTGCAATGATCTGGCAGTAAGGAGTAGGTAAGGGAACATGTCAAGCAGCTGCTCAGCTCAACCTCCTTTGGGTCATGCATATAGCTTGCTTATATTTTGGATCACCGATCGAGCACTGTCTGTCAAACATTCCACCAGCAAAAAGGGACGTTGAAAATGAAGCAGGAATTGTTACTCTATGAGAGAGGCCCTCCGCCATTGCTGCGGGCTAGCTTGGAAGAAGAGGAAGGCAAGCCATCCAGTATTTTAAATATTTTATTAAAAAATTTAAAAATTCATAGAAAAAGTTACTGTAGATTCAAGAAGAGGAAGGCAAGCCAGCCATCCATATTTGTATTTTAAATATTTTATTAAAAAATTTAAAAATTCATAGAAAAAGTTACTGTAGATTCTGGTCAGGTCTGCCTTAAGTCTATTTGAGATTAGGTGAAAAAAGAGTAATGATACGCAATAAAAATTTGTAGCATGAAATTCAACATGAATGATGTGGCACTTTTTATATACGCATCCGATTGCCACTTGGACACCAACGGCGGCCTCCGGCCGCCGCCCCGAACCAAACTCTAACCTGCGGGGCATAGTGAATCCGTCGATGATCGCTATAATTAGAATGTCACGTCATTTATGTTGGATTTCATGCTACAAATTTTTACTGCATATCATTTTTCGTGAAAAAAATAGGTTTTGATATTGTTTAGAAAAAACTCACTCGCCCTTTTTATTCATTCGAATTTGGGACCGAAAATGGACTTACAGATGTAGTCAAAATTGTTTAAAAATTAAAAAAAAAATATGTATAATTACTCAAATAAAAGACGGAAAGAGCAATTCTGGTAAAAAAGAGAAAACGAAATAAGATAATAATAGAAGGAACTATGCTCATGTAAAAATAGAATAAACAAAATAAGATAATAATAGAAGGAATTATGCTCCATCCTCAACTCATCGTAAATAAAAAATACATATACAAAATGATAAAAAATCAATACAATCCCTGAAAATGAAGATCGCGGTGAGACCAAATTAGTCATTATCATTTATTAAGAACTGAATTAGCCCTTTTAGATACAGAACAAAAGAAAAAAAAATCATATTTGTCATCGTCTTAATAAAAATAGTTAAATTGTAAATGATAGAAACGAATACATAGGAGAAATGGAAAATTTTATCACCATAAATATATCTAAATAAAAGCTAAAGTTAATGTCTATCAAATATGCAAAATTGTGAAGATATCTAATTCACTATTGTTCAACAATAATAAAATCAATCAAATAAATTTGGACAGAATATAAACGAATGCATCATCATTTAAATTTAATCAAGCAAGGAGCATAGTAACACCAATCGAATTAATGTGACAGCATTAGGTGTGGTTTCTCCTCCCCAATCTCAGCAAGCGCGAGAAGTAAGGAGAGGGAGAGTTAGACAAGGGAAAGAGGAGGAATTTGAAAAAAATTAGCATTTTTATTTTATATTGTATGGATAAAAAAACTTTTAATTCATATTCTTAGCGATGAGACAAGAAACTGTCATTAACGAAAAAGAAATATTACGAGGGAAGGCTAAGGTTGAAAAATGTTGAATAGAAATAGATTAGATCTTATAAAATGACATAACTAATTAAAAATAAATATAAAAATATTTAAAAAGGCTCTATTAACGAGATTTTTATAAAATTAGAAGTTTTATCGGAAAATGAGATCATGTAATTTTTGTTTATCACGTGGGTCATATTCTTTTTCATTCGCTTAAAATATATATATATACATAAAATTATATTTAATATATTAAAAATAATGGGCTCTAATAAAAATTGGGACCCTAATGTCCTATGTCTCATGCCGGCCGGAGTTATAGTACTAATAAAATTATTAAATCATGTAGTTTAAGTTTAATAACCAAATCACGTAGGTAACTTTAAAAATATACAAATCCCGTACATGATACCGATTTTGCTCTTTCGTGTATACGTTTGTGCTCATCGAATCAATTGTAATAGTATAATAATATATTCGGTAAAGTATGTAATCATGATCAATTACTTTAATCGATATGCTATATCAATCGATTAAAAATATTTTTAAAAAATAATTTATAAGTGATAAAAATTTTCTACTCTGTATCAAATTGATATTTAAGGGTATTAATTAATATAATCACAAGAAATTGATGTATCAAATTGATATTTAAAGGTATTAATTAATATAATCACAAGAAATAGTCGAGCATAGAAGACTTTGTTTTATGTTATTTCAAACTCTCTAGATCCATCATGTCACTTCCAATCAAAATTTTTAATCAATATTCGTGTTCAAAAAATTTTGATATCAATACGGTATATTGAATTAATGTTTGAGGATACGAATATAATTAGGAGAACTAGCTAGATGAGCACATAGAACCTTTTTCTATGTCATTATGAGTTCTCTAGATCCATTAACCACTTTCGATACACGCTATTGAGAATAGCGAATTGAAAAAAGATTTTAATCAATTGCTACCATATAACAATTGATTAAAGTCATTGTTCATGATCACATAATTTTACCGAATAGATTGCTATACGGCAGCAATTGATTTGGCCAACGCAGAGCAAATCAGTATTAAATACACAATTTGAGTATTTTCAATGTTATTTATATGATTTGGATAATATAAAACTTGGTACACTAATTTATCGAAAATTATATATATTTAATTTGTTTGCTTGAAATGAAATTTTCTATAGAAGAAAGTGATGGAAGGGCTTCCCTACCAAACCTTTAAATGATTAATTACTGATCACAGTGTCTAATTTTCCCTTTCACTTGCAGCTTCATGTCCCCAGTCAAGTCCTAAAGCTAATTATTGCCTTCCCTAGCTACAAGCAAACCAAATTCATTTGTCGTTTTGTCATGAGAGGGTATTTGTAGCATTCAAGTGAAATGAAATGAAATGGAAAATTCAAAATTGTTATCACATGAAACCTGATTAACAGTACCAGAAAAGAGGTGGCTGTGCCGTTGGCAATCAATTAAGACGCATGGAGTTCATGCATGCTATGTCTCCTCCCATGTACGAACCATGAATATTAATGCACTTTGGAGGTGTCGATAATTGCTAGTTGATGGCACTTCAATGCCTGCCCACAGTGAGAGAAGAGTTAATATTGGAGAAAGAACTGAGGTGAAACCGTGAACGCCGGCCTCTTCTCTTAATTTAAAATAAATCTGAGATTAAATTCACTTACTCATAATTTAAAATATACACTTCTTCATTTAGTTTAATTCATGCCCTTTAACCAAAAGGCATGCTAATTAGAGAGAATCTTGAATAGTCAATTGTACAAAGTAGAGGGTCGATGAGGCATCAAATGTCGGTGGTCGCGAGAAAGTTACGATGGCCTTCTTCGAGAGATGAGGTGTGTGCACCGCGAGTTTAAAAAAAATTGTGAATGGTTAACTTTGTGGCAAAAAGGTGAATCATTTGCCCCTAGCGCCCCCGTCAATCCGTCCCAGGGTCAACACGGAGGAGGTAAATCACTGGGGGCTACTAGCCCGGATGCTGTGGCTAGCGCGTGGGGAGGGTAGGCATACTGACTTTGCCAGGATTTGACCCCTAGCTTTCTTGATGACAACACTCACGTACTAACTATCAGTTCATCTCGTGGGGACATTAACTTGGTCCCAAGGGTACTTGCTAGCTAGGTTCTAAATCTAGGAGGTCCTTTGATGTGAAGGGTCATAAGATGACTACAAAGCTAACCATTAGGAACATGTGACGAATATTCATATCATATCTATATGATCCAACGATCAACTAGCTAAAGAAGAGTAGATGTATGGTTCTCATAATTTCATATAAAATTTAAAAATAATAACAAGATAATTAAGATACAAGGTGATAATAATATAAATGAATTAAGTGGAATTGAAAATATAACATGATTTTGATATTCTACATTCTACTCCGACTCTACAACTTATAATTAACATGTTTAGTGTGTGCTATACTAAAATTTTCACTACCTCTTTAAACACACAAAAAATATTTTTATAAATTAAAGGTAAATATTAATGATCCAAAATAATAGACTTTTCACTTAAGAACCAAACCTTATCAGCTTGAGATCCCTAATAAGGTTAAATGAAAGTGACTATTATTATCGTTTTATTGTTATAATATAGATAAAAGATAAGCAAATATACTTGTTAAATCTAGTATAAGTTTTTAAAAGTCCCTACCGAATGATGGACTGATAGCTAACATATACGATGTTGCCATCTTGAAGTCTGGGATTTAAAATCTGACAAAGCTAGTATGCTTGTCCTCCCCACATGCTAATCATAGCATTCGAGCTAGTAGCTCACGTGATGTACCTCTTTCGTGTTAACCTTGAAACAAATTAAAAAAGAAATCTGTATAAAAAATTTGAAAAAAATATATATGATCTATTTATTGGGCAATTTACCAAAGGGCGTACGTAACAATTCGAAATTACCAAAGGGCATCCCATGGTTTCTATTTTACCAAAGGGCGCAACCCTTTAAGTGAACTTCCTATTATACCCTTGGCGCCACAAAAGACCTTTTTCATTCTCATTTTCGAGACATCCGAACCACTTTTGCAATAAAATAAGAATATGTGATTCGGATGGCAAGGTAGTAGAAATTTTTTCAGCCTATATATATATTACTACCTTGCACAAGTCGAATCATCACGAGGGTACGTATATATTTCGACCTTGCACAACTAAATTCATCAAGGCAGCTGAGGAAGATAGGTGTTGAAGGAGAAAAAGCAAGCAACAGATTGGTAACAAATACAAATAGTAATGTACGTATGATTGCCATCTTTGATATTGTATCAGACCTAGTTTTATACTTATCAACTCTTGCTACAATTTTTATGTTTGGAGGAGTGACAGAACCCAAATGATATATTAAATATTGTCACGAAATTGGGTCTATCAAATTTAAATATTTATAAATGAAAGTTGGAAACCCTTTTACAACTCAAAAGCATGAAAATGTAATATAGGGGCCACAGGTCGTATTTTTCTCGGGGCTAGTTGTCGTGTTTGATTCGCGCTTGTATTTAGGTGTCATGATTGTTTTTGGGTTTCAAATAGGATATGGTTTGGGTTTCAATTTAGAATGAAAACACAATGATTTAAAGAGCTTAGCTAATAAGTTAACCAAGTCATGACAATCAATAACTCAACCAATGAACAATTTATCCAACTAATGCAACCTTGTCCAATTGGAACTCAAAACTGTTATCAAATCAATCCAGATTATGACTGATACTGATTTAAAGAGCTGCTTCAGGAATTACACATCCAAACAAATCAAATGCAAATCATTCTATAACCGAACAGCTACAAACTTAATGCCTAGCCTTTACTTGATACAAAAGTGCAGCAAATGAAGAACATGATACCAAGAGGAAGCTTATGTGTCAAAAAGAACCTGATGCTAAGTGCAGGAATTTCAATTGACAACTTCGTGATGTTGCTGATCTATGCAGGAATTGAAACAATGAAAACCGAATGCAGAAACTCAAATAAAACCACATGGCAGAGCATACACCAAAGGTGCAGAATCAATGTCTGCAGAAATTGAAAACTGGGAACCAAACTGTTATCAAATACAAACCAATCTGCAGAATTCAGTAGCCATTTAATTCTGAAACAATTTAGTGTGAAACAGGAACTCAAAGCTCAATTGGTATGCAAGGATGAATCAAAAACAGAATTGAAATGCAGAATAATTCAGAAACAGAAAATGAGAACTTGGCACAAACAAGGCTGCAGATTTGCAGAAATAATTGCAGAATTTGATGTGCAGAAGTTGATGTGCAAAACTTAACTTCACTTGGATGAGAGATCAAACAAGCAACAGATTTCAAATTCAATGGAATTCAATTTCAAGGCTTCCTTGATACAAACTTCAGCAACTTCAGCTAAAGATTGCAGAAATGACTTGGTGTGCAGAATTGAGATTGTTTTGCAGAATTTCAGCAGCAGAATTGACAGTAATTACAAGCTGAAAATGCTAAAATAGACACTGATACGCCAATTGAAGTCAGAGAAAAAACTGATACGCAAGTTCAAAACTTGATACGCAGGAAACACAAAGCTGTCACACAAGTAAACTGATGCTGAAATCAGAAACCGCATGAAGACAGAAATGCATGAAAAACTTAAGGAATTCAGTTCAGAAACTGCATCCAATCACTATGTAAATGAAACAACTGCAAGATGAATTCAGATGCACTAAGATAGAGTTCAAAGAAGCTTAAGAAAAAGTAGAAATGGCACAGCTGAGTGAACATAGCAGAAATGGCATTACGAAGCAGAAATGGCACAGCTAAGTGAAAGAATTTAGATTCAATCCAATGGCAAAAACAAAACAGATCAATACAAATCCAAGAGCACTTATCTAATGTTCAGATAGGATGAAGAAACACTAAGGCATACTTGATACGAATTAAGAAAAACCAAACTAAAACTTACTGAATTTACTGATACGCAGGAGGTAGAAAAACAGGGAAAGAACTGATACAAACTGATTCGCCAGCTAAGAACAGGAAATAAACTAATTTAAATTCAATTAATCACTGAACCAGCAATTTGACTAACTACTTGAAGCATTGAAACGCTAATTAGAGCTAGAACAATTCGGTAAACAAAGTTAACTAATCTGAAACAAAAGTGCAGAATTAAATTTGCGGCAGAATTAAAAGTTACTGCTAATACAATGAAATTAACTACGGAAATCTACTCCTCAATCCTCCCTAAGCTCAAATGCTTCTTGGTCGTCAAGCAAGAGTGAGCCTCGAACCCGCAAGCTCAGCAAATCAGTGGAAAAACAGCTCTGCGATTCAACTCCATTCAAACTCTGCCCAAGCTGAAATTAGCCATCGATTTCTTCAACTCTGATGTGGTGGATTGCGCCGATGAATTGGGAATGCTCCGAGCCATCCAGGGAACCCCTCCGGCTAGCTCGGATGCAATGAAATGGTATACAACAGAGATTGACGAACTCAAGTGACAGAGCTACTGAAACCTCACGAAACTCTGTCTTTGGGCAAAATTCAAGCTGGAAACTCCTCTGTGAGCTCTCCCCACTGACCTAACACTTGTGCTAATGATGGATTTGAGGGGTCGCGCCCCTTGGATGAAGAAATGCTGAAAAAAAACGATGAAAAACTGAAGAAGACGAGGCTGCTGCGGCGGAGACGCGACAAGGAAAGCTGCGGGCTCATTTCTGATTAAATAGGAAACAGTGGACGGTCCAGATTGCTTTGATGAAATCCAACGGTAGATCTTGGTCTGATTTGAGCCAAACTTTTATGATGATGATCTGGGGTCAGGATCTGCCTTGTGGTAGCTCGGATCCTCCAGATTTGCAATGGATGGTCCAGATCAACTCTATCTGTGAATGGACGCTCTAGAGCCCTCCTTGCTTGATCCAACGGTTGATTGAGCTCTGATTGGAATGAAACCTTCAGATCTTGATCATAGAGCTTGATCAACCCTAACCCTATCTCGGATTGCTTCAGATCGTCCCGGATGGCTCAGATCTAGCCGCTCTTGAATCGGACGGCCCGAATTAATCCAAAACATGATAATTCGATCCGGTTCACATCCGACTCAGGTTTGACCCAGTATGCCCTAAGTCCAGGATCCTTTCTTGCCTACAAAAATATATCAGAAAATTATTGGCCAAATAATCCATAAATATGCAATTTTGCAATTAAGTCCAAAATAAGATAAAGTTCCAAAACCTAGGGTAAAATCATAATTAAGCAATAAAAACATGGGTCAAACATGGATTTTAGCAATTAAAATAATCAATAAAATGGTGCTTATCAACTCCCCCACACTTATCCTTGAGCGTCTCGCGAAACAACTAAATATGTATCCCTTAGATTTTCTTAAGCATAATTAGAAACAAATGAAAAGAAATTACCTAGGGTTGTCAATTCTCAAGAATCTAAGCTCTATGGATTAGTATCTTGTCCTTAAATTAACAACTTAGCCTTTTCATCTATCATGAGTCATTGAGATGAATTTAACTCATAGCCTTTCAAGGAAAATTTTGGTGGCTCTCTCTTAAGTTCTAAGTTGATGATGGAAGTGGAGCTCACTCAAACACATATGCTTCTTGCACTACCATAGGCTTGCTTATTATCTAATCTCTACCATTAATCATGAATAGGATCAACATCTATAAAAACGAATGAAAACATGAAAAAATGGTGAGAAATGGAGTAAAAATCAAGAAAATGGAAAATGGATGGAGTGGGAGACTTTGTTGCTCAAAGATGTTTCCAACGTGCTTTGCCCCTCTTGACAGTCCTCTAGTGATATCAAAAGTATGGTGGAGTGAAACTTGAATAATTGCCTTTGATTTGGATGAAAAACCCTTTCTTGGTTTCAATGTGCCATTTTCTTCTATTGTGTGCCAAATTTCTTTCTTCATTCTCTTTTCTGAATTTTCTCTTCTTCTTTTATCCTCTAGCAAGGTCAGATTTGTAGTGGAGCAAAGCTTTTGATTCGAATGGGAGAAACTTCAATGATCTTATGGAGCCAAATTTCAACTTTGTGTACCAACTTTGTTTCTCTCTTTTCTTTCTAAACTGTTTCTATTTTTTTTTTCTGCTGAATCCTGTTTGTGTTGCAGCTAGGTCTTGTTTATTTGGATAGCTCCACGGCATTACTTGTAGTCCTTGCAATTCTCTGAGGTTTTGCAGCATTTAGCAATCAACTTAACTGCAATTTCGGTTTTAATCCCAAGCTGTTTTCTGATTCTAGCTTCACTGATTTTTCATTTCTTTCTCTGTTCCTTTGCTGCTGCAATTCCATTGTTTCTGCTGCATTTCAGTTTCATTCCAGATCAGAATTCCTGCTTCAACTTCAGATTTTCCAGCTCAGATCAGTTTAACTACACTTCACTTTCCAATCTGCACAAAAGATTTCTGTTTTGGCACAACATTCTGCATTGGATCAGATTTGTTCCAGCTGCAATTCAGCTCCCATTCTCAACCTTTCAGCCTTCAATTCAGACTTTAACATGATATTCCCGATCTGCATTTCTGTTTGCTACAATCTGATACAGATTTCAGCTGCAATCAGCTGCAAATTCAGATTGTGTTCTGAATAAACTGGTTTGGCACAGAATTTTTCCAGCCTTCTTCGGGTCTGATTTCATCCAATTTTCTTCACCTTGGATTCGGCACTGAATTAGCATCACTTGAATTCATGCTTCCTAAATCAGCATTTCCTTGTCAGTTTCAAACAGAATTTGCATGATGGGTTGGCTGAATTCAATTGGAAATTGGCACAAAACTCCCTTACTAGCCTCTTCACTGAAAATTCTGCACAGCTTCAATTTAGCTTCATTCAAACTTCTCAGCCTTCAATTCAGGCTTAAACAAAGGGCTGTCAATAATTCTTGGTCCACATCATTTCCGATCCAAGTTAGCTCCTCAAAATTTTTTTTTTCTTTCTTCACTTTGGCAAATAAAGTTGCATTTGCGTGCCACTTTAAACTTGAATGTGCAGATTTTTTTTTTTTTCATTGCATGCCACTTGGATCTTCAAAATATGTTAAGGAAGCTAGATCTCCAATTGCTTCCTTCTTTCTTACTCATTTTTGATACCAAACTCAACTCACTTGGCATAAAAGAAATTTTTTTTTTTTCGAAATGAAGTGCCTCCTTGATACCAAATCTTTCCAAAAAGCTAGTCACTCCCCCACACTTAAATCTTTGTCCGTCTCGGGCAAAATAGCATTAGAAACATATCAAACAACAAGTCCAAAGAAAAGTGAAGGTAAGAGTAAGAAATAAGTAAAGAAAAATGGAATGGACATGAGTTTTGTCAAAAATGATATGAAAAGGTAAACAAAGTGATTAGCCTCTATAGATGTGATCTAATCATTGAAATATGGTTTTGAAAGAACCTAGGCAAGTTCTAGAGCACAATGACATATGTGTATCACAAAAATAAGGCTAATTCTCACTAGGTCAAACTAATTCATCCCAAGTCCTCAATTAAGAATCTAAAGCAAGTAGTACTCAAGCATCCAAGATTCCATCCATTAGCTCAAATCCTAAGTTTTGACAACCAAATTTAATTTATTTTCCAAAAGACTCTAAAATGCTATGGAGATAACCTAGAGGGATACTTTTATTGCTACTCATGCAAGAAAAAGTGCTAAAAAAAAAGACATGGTATTTACAATGTCTATTTATTCAATTTACTCTAGAAAACATAAAAGTGAAAAATGCGATAAAAGAAAAAGCAAGAAAAAGAAACTCCCCTTTATTCGGGTGGGCGGAGTCTATCCAGAAGGAGCCTCCATCGCGGTAGTGGAGGAAAATGGGTGGCTGAGAGATTTGGGACTCCCCCACACTTGAATTTTGCAGAAATATGTTCAGGTGGCCTAAGTCGATTTAGGTTCAACATCCACTGAAGGAATGGAGTTCTTCGAATTAAAGCAAAATCATCTCCTCCTTCTTTATGCCTTTCAGAAGTCCTTCCAGGAGGCTGAAGTCTGTTCAGTTGGAGTACCCACTCCTGTAGTCTTCTGGACCCTACAAAACAATGTAATACCTCTCTCAAGCGTTCAGGGTCAGAAAGAAATAAAATAATATCAGTCTCTGCATAAAGTGAATCCAAAACTGCATCATGTCTAATTAAATCAATTTCTGGTATTTCAATGAAATTTTCAAAATTATTTCCTACCAAATTTGCATCCAGATACCCATCATAAATAAAGAAATCAAGTTCTAGCTCATCAATAGAAATTTCACAATTATTTTCAATTAAGGGTATATCAAGCAATGTATCATAGCCAATCAAATCAATATCAGATATTTCCATAAGTTTTTCACATTCAACCTCAGCATAAGACATAGCAAGAGATTCATCAAAATAGATAACATCCATTTCAGGCACTTCTAAAAAATTTTCACTATCAATATCCACAAAAGATGTATTGAGTGATTCATCATAAAAAACTACATCAATTATGGGTGCCTCTAAAATTATTTCGCAATCCATATTTACAAGGGATGTGTCAAGTAATGCATGATGATCAATAAAATCAATGTGTGGTACCTCTATTGGATTTTCACAAATAATTTCTACACAAGGTATATCAATAAACTCATCAGAATCAATAACATCAGCACTAGGTACCTCACTGCATTTTTCTGAAGAAAGGGGAGAAATACTTACCTGAGCGTGCTGGTGAATACCTGGAGGTTCTACAAGGGTAGATGTATCCATGGCTTCCTCCTGGTCAAGTACATGCTCCTCTTCAGCCTCAGGCTCTGGTGGACAATAAACTGGTGATCCTTGGGTGCTTGCTTCCACCATGCAAGTCCCTACACTTTCTGGTTCATCTTCTGAATCTTCTAATGTGCCAGTCAACTGTGGTGGTCCCTGGGGCTTAGTGCAGTCCCCTACACCTATGGAATCATCTCCTATGCAAGTTTCCTCTGTAATATCTGCAACAATAATGTTAGAAAAATTAGGACCATCAATAATACTATCATCAGAAACTAAAAGTCTAGAATGGTCCTGTGGAGCTTCAGTATCTTCTTCTGGAGCTGCAAAATTTGAAAATGAATTTTGAGCAGGAATCTCCGGAGGGATGCATGCTGTAGGTGCCCAGACTTTGATGAGTACGTCATCTTCTTCTTCTATCAAATTTGCAAGATTACTTGAAGAAGGACTTGGCCATGCGCTAGGGTCACCTTGAACTGATATAAATCCAACTCCGGAGGATTGTTCTGATTCTTGGGCTTGCCTTTGTTTCTCTTGTTGATGATATAGTAAAACTTGTTGAACTATCTCCTCCAACCTTTGTTGTTGCATATTTCCTGCACTAGAATCCCCATAACCTCCTTGATTAGCAAAGCTCCATGATTGATTTTGAAAGGATGAAGTAGGGTGAAATGGTTGAGCTTGCTGAGTTGGTTGAAAACATGGCTGTTGGGGCTGATTAAAGAGCTGATATTCTTGGAAACCTTGCTGGGAGTTGTAGCCTTGAAAGTTCTGATTTTGGTGTGAAAAATTAGGTGGCGAGGGCTGAAAATTCTGCCCTTGAAACCCTTGACCGTAGGGCTGGAAATTTTGATTCAAGGGTTGTGTTGGCTGAAAATTTTGTTGGTTTTGAGCTGGAAAAACTGAAAATGATTGCAAGCCTTGCTGCCCTTGATTATATTGCTGGAATTGAGGTTCGAAATGCTGAAATGGTTGCTGAAAATGTTGAGAATTAGGCTGAAACGGGGGCTGAAAACTTTGACTTGATGGCTGAAAATTTGGTTGATTGGGTTGAAAATTTTGGAAAGGCTGCCCATTCTGAAAATTCTGGAAATTTGGTTGAATTTGCTGAAAATCCGGCTGAAATTGTTGGAATTGCTGTGGTTGCTCGAATTGTTGTAGTTGCTGAATTTGAGGCTGACAAAACTGATTTGGTTGCTGAAAATTCCAATAGGATTGTTGGAATTCTTGATTTAGCTGCTGAAATTTCCGGAGAGGCTGAAATTGTGGCTGAGGTAGCTTCTGATAAGTAGATGACTGAACTTTACGATCTAGTTGGTAGTCCAACCCCTTTAACACATTTTTTAACTCCTCCAATGCCTCTTCTATCTCTTTTGACCCCATTTTGAATTTGCAGCCCTGTCACAAAACAAACAAGAAAAATGGCAGCAACCGTATATGAAAGATAAAGCAAAATAAAATAGAACCCAATGATATGTCAAAAAGCATACAAGCAAAAATCAAACAAATCAACTAGTTGCTTCCCCGGCAACGGCGCCAAAAATTTGACAGAACCCAAATGATATATTAAATATTGTCACGAAATTGGGTCTATCAAATTTAAATATTTATAAATGAAAGTTGGAAACCCTTTTACAACTCAAAAGCATGAAAATGTAATATAGGGGCCACAGGTCGTATTTTTCTCGGGGCTAGTTGTCGTGTTTGATTCGCGCTTGTATTTAGGTGTCATGATTGTTTTTGGGTTTCAAATAGGATATGGTTTGGGTTTCAATTTAGAATGAAAACACAATGATTTAAAGAGCTTAGCTAATAAGTTAACCAAGTCATGACAATCAATAACTCAACCAATGAACAATTTATCCAACTAATGCAACCTTGTCCAATTGGAACTCAAAACTGTTATCAAATCAATCCAGATTATGACTGATACTGATTTAAAGAGCTGCTTCAGGAATTACACATCCAAACAAATCAAATGCAAATCATTCTATAACCGAACAGCTACAAACTTAATGCCTAGCCTTTACTTGATACAAAAGTGCAGCAAATGAAGAACATGATACCAAGAGGAAGCTTATGTGTCAAAAAGAACCTGATGCTAAGTGCAGGAATTTCAATTGACAACTTCGTGATGTTGCTGATCTATGCAGGAATTGAAACAATGAAAACCGAATGCAGAAACTCAAATAAAACCACATGGCAGAGCATACACCAAAGGTGCAGAATCAATGTCTGCAGAAATTGAAAACTGGGAACCAAACTGTTATCAAATACAAACCAATCTGCAGAATTCAGTAGCCATTTAATTCTGAAACAATTTAGTGTGAAACAGGAACTCAAAGCTCAATTGGTATGCAAGGATGAATCAAAAACAGAATTGAAATGCAGAATAATTCAGAAACAGAAAATGAGAACTTGGCACAAACAAGGCTGCAGATTTGCAGAAATAATTGCAGAATTTGATGTGCAGAAGTTGATGTGCAAAACTTAACTTCACTTGGATGAGAGATCAAACAAGCAACAGATTTCAAATTCAATGGAATTCAATTTCAAGGCTTCCTTGATACAAACTTCAGCAACTTCAGCTAAAGATTGCAGAAATGACTTGGTGTGCAGAATTGAGATTGTTTTGCAGAATTTCAGCAGCAGAATTGACAGTAATTACAAGCTGAAAATGCTAAAATAGACACTGATACGCCAATTGAAGTCAGAGAAAAAACTGATACGCAAGTTCAAAACTTGATACGCAGGAAACACAAAGCTGTCACACAAGTAAACTGATGCTGAAATCAGAAACCGCATGAAGACAGAAATGCATGAAAAACTTAAGGAATTCAGTTCAGAAACTGCATCCAATCACTATGTAAATGAAACAACTGCAAGATGAATTCAGATGCACTAAGATAGAGTTCAAAGAAGCTTAAGAAAAAGCAGAAATGGCACAGCTGAGTGAACATAGCAGAAATGGCATTACGAAGCAGAAATGGCACAGCTAAGTGAAAGAATTTAGATTCAATCCAATGGCAAAAACAAAACAGATCAATACAAATCCAAGAGCACTTATCTAATGTTCAGATAGGATGAAGAAACACTAAGGCATACTTGATACGAATTAAGAAAAACCAAACTAAAACTTACTGAATTTACTGATACGCAGGAGGTAGAAAAACAGGGAAAGAACTGATACAAACTGATTCGCCAGCTAAGAACAGGAAATAAACTAATTTAAATTCAATTAATCACTGAACCAGCAATTTGACTAACTACTTGAAGCATTGAAACGCTAATTAGAGCTAGAACAATTCGGTAAACAAAGTTAACTAATCTGAAACAAAAGTGCAGAATTAAATTTGCGGCAGAATTAAAAGTTACTGCTAATACAATGAAATTAACTACGGAAATCTACTCCTCAATCCTCCCTAAGCTCAAATGCTTCTTGGTCGTCAAGCAAGAGTGAGCCTCGAACCCGCAAGCTCAGCAAATCAGTGGAAAAACAGCTCTGCGATTCAACTCCATTCAAACTCTGCCCAAGCTGAAATTAGCCATCGATTTCTTCAACTCTGATGTGGTGGATTGCGCCGATGAATTGGGAATGCTCCGAGCCATCCAGGGAACCCCTCCGGCTAGCTCGGATGCAATGAAATGGTATACAACAGAGATTGACGAACTCAAGTGACAGAGCTACTGAAACCTCACGAAACTCTGTCTTTAGGCAAAATTCAAGCTGGAAACTCCTCTGTGAGCTCTCCCCACTGACCTAACACTTGTGCTAATGATGGATTTGAGGGGTCGCGCCCCTTGGATGAAGAAATGCTGAAAAAAACGATGAAAAACTGAAGAAGACGAGGCTGCTGCGGCGGAGACGCGACAAGGAAAGCTGCGGGCTCATTTCTGATTAAATAGGAAACAGTGGACGGTCCAGATTGCTTTGATGAAATCCAACGGTAGATCTTGGTCTGATTTGAGCCAAACTTTTATGATGATGATCTGGGGTCAGGATCTGCCTTGTGGTAGCTCGGATCCTCCAGATTTGCAATGGATGGTCCAGATCAACTCTATCTGTGAATGGACGCTCTAGAGCCCTCCTTGCTTGATCCAACGGTTGATTGAGCTCTGATTGGAATGAAACCTTCAGATCTTGATCATAGAGCTTGATCAACCCTAACCCTATCTCGGATTGCTTCAGATCGTCCCGGATGGCTCAGATCTAGCCGCTCTTGAATCGGACGACCCGAATTAATCCAAAACATGATAATTCGATCCGGTTCACATCCGACTCAGGTTTGACCCAGTATGCCCTAAGTCCAGGATCCTTTCTTGCCTACAAAAATATATCAGAAAATTATTGGCCAAATAATCCATAAATATGCAATTTTGCAATTAAGTCCAAAATAAGATAAAGTTCCAAAACCTAGGGTAAAATCATAATTAAGCAATAAAAACATGGGTCAAACATGGATTTTAGCAATTAAAATAATCAATAAAATGGTGCTTATCACTTGCCCTTGATATAGTTGTTTTAGGTGCTCAACCATATCATGTGCATTCATGTTCTCATGTTGCTTCTGAAGCTCAGAGTTCATGGTGGCAAGCATGAGACACGATACATCGAGTGCATCATCCTGATGCTTCTTGTAAGCATCATTTTCTGCGCGGGTGGCGGTAGTGACGGGTACTTCTGGAAGAGATTGCTCTAGGACGTATAATTTTCGTTCTTGTTTGAGGACGATCCTCAAGTTTCTGTACCAGTTCAGGAAATTAGCTTCGTTGAGCTTGTCCTTCTCAAGGATGGATCGGAGAGAGAGAGAGTATTTGACGTGTTAGATGACATGGTGATCTATAACAGTAAAACATACAGAAATAAGTATCATATTTAAATCATTTAATTAGATCTTTAATTAAATAATACTCCTACTGAATCATAGAGTTTTGATAGGGCAGTCATGGTGATCCACTCAATGGAGGATCTGTTAGATACAAAAGTCAAATACATTTTTTTTAGGAAATAAATCATATTACTAAATAAATACTTATTTATAAATTTTTTTTCCTATTTAGATAATGGATATTTAACATTAATTAGTTTTTATATCAATATCCTATCGTTTTGTTTAAGAGTGGTGCTGATGGTTGATTGTGGTATGATAATTATTTGAGTTTTGATTTTGTTTTTTTTTCAATTTTAATTCATAATATTAATATGTACACAACGTTATTAGTGCACTTTGTATACCGTGAATAATCTTAATTGTATTTTTAACGAGGTTTTTTTTAACTTTGGATGACCAATTCAATCTTATGAAAATTTCCTACCGATCGTTAAGATAAATCAAGAAGCGCTTGTAATGAACGATCTAAAAATTTAATATCCTAGGATTCACATAATTTTCTTTAAATATACCCATTATGAATAATCTTAATTGTAGCACGTATTATGCATTGCGCATCAAATATAATCTTAACTGTAGCGCCCATTGTACGCTGCGAATAATCTTAACCGTAGCACGCACCACGTGTTATCGATATCTTTTGACTTTGACAAACTTATAGTTGTGAAGTTATCGTTGTGAAGCGTGTGATATGCGCTATGAATAGAATAATAGCACGCTGTCCATACATAAATTTGTTGTAATGAATATTTAATAAAAGAGTAATGATATGTATGTGAAAGTAAAAGTAAAAGTAAAAGTGAAAATGAAAATGAAAATAAAAATGATAATGAAAATGAAAGTTAATATCTTAGTAAAAATTTTAACAATCAATTGGTAATATGTCTAACGTCTGATCGCTGATCGGATACTATTGACGGCTTTTCATTGTTGTCCCGAACCAAATTATATCCTGGGAGGTACGGTGAACTTGTCGGGGATCACCGTAATTGCGAGCTCGCATCATTCACCGTCGATTTCGATGGGTTCACCTTTGTCGACGATCCTGACGGATTCACCGTCCTCCCAAGGTATAGTTTGATTCGGGGTGACCATCAGAGATCGCCGGTAGTGTTCGATCGACGATCGAACGTGTCATTTAATGACGGTCAAAATTTTTACTGAGGTATTTATTTTTATTGAGTATATTATTTCTCTTAATAAAAATAGATGATTTTAAAGGTGGCGTATCTTCCTTGTGTCTCGACTATAAAAGATTACTCTGGTTTCTCATTATAAAATGTATATCGAGATTCACATTCGAATGAACTATTTCATTATTCTTTCGAGGCCGAGATGAACTTTCTTGAATTGAATTGAAGATGAAAGCAATGGAAATTTCAAATTCAAAGACTAGTAGAGAAGATAATGTAAAAATAAGGAAAATATATTTTGGGTATTAAATTTGATACTAAATGATCGATTCTGATATCAAATTTAAAAAAAAAACTTTTTTAATTTCAAAGTTAATATTTTATTTTTATTTTAGTCTAGAGTTCACCTTCTCATTTGGATTATAATGTTCAAGCTAAATGATAAGGATGAGCAATCAGGGGGGACACGTGGTACGAGAAAGCTACTTGGCAGCGCCTACCAAACTAGTGGCCCGAGATCAGACCGGGAATCAGACTCCCGAGACTGTCTCGGGAGAATGGAAGAAGGCCTCCGAGGTCAGACCGGGAATTGGGCTCCCGAGACTATCTCGGGAGAACGGAAGAAGACCTCCGTCGTCAGCTCGGGAGATAAGACTCTGAGACTGACTCGGGAGAGTGGAGCCCAAAGATCACCGTAGAGATAAGAAAGCCAGGCTTCAAGTACCCTCTCCACTTTCCAGAACAGGAAAGCCATTAGGTAATTATTGTTTGCAACACATAGTAATTAGGGCCTTAATATTCACAGTGACCGTTACGAGAAGAGAACAGCTGTCAAATAACCGATGATTAAGAAACATAGAGGAGGAGGAGATGGGGATACGTGGGAGGAAGGCGTCAAATATATAAGATGTCTCGACACCCAGGTAAGGGGGGAGCTTTCCAGAATTAGAGTACTTTGATTCCTCGTTTGTCTCCCTCAAAGAAGGAGTTCTGACTTGAGCGTCGAAGAGGGCTCCGCCGAAACTTCTTCCGGTGCATTCCCTTTATGCTCGTGTTAATTTCGTAGGCGTCGACATCTTCTCCCCGTCATCGTCACCGTGGGTTGCGCGTTTTGGTGATTTGTCATCCCCGTCGTTCGCTTTCGGAACAAGTTTGGCGCCGTCTGTGGGAAACATCTAAGCACTAGAAGGAATACTGCGATGATAGATCCAGAGGGATAACCCATCATTTTGATGCAGGAGGAGTTGGATTGTTTAGTCGCCAACGCCGTTAGAGGAGCACTGGAGCAACATCAGATTGAATAGGCCACCTCTCAACGAGCGGCTCCGATGCAGGTCGAGATCCCAAGGGTGTCAACCTCACACAATTAGAATCGATGATCCGTTTTGCCACTGAGGGCCCCGGCAATGATAACCCTGGGTAGACCCGACCCCGGGTCGGGTCCAGCCCGGACCCGGCCCGGAACTGGCCCGGGTCAACGGGCCGGGTGGCCCGTTGACCTGGTTCGCCGGGCCGAACCAGAACCGGCCCGGCAGGATGCCAGGCCGGTTCCGGTTCCAGCGGCCAGATCCGCGAACCGGCGGTTAACCATCGGGTCCAACGACACTGAATCGCCGGTTCAGTGCCGTTGGAGGCTTTTTGAGTTTTTTTTTGGACGGATGAGATCATTTGATCATTTTTTGATCAATGACTATGATTTAGTGACCGTTATAATCCGAACTCTATAAATAGGGAGCTCATTTCATCATTTTCACTTACAACACAACTTCTCTTCTCTCAATCTCTCATTCTCTCATTCTCAACTCTCTAACTCTCAACTTCTCTCCGCGTTCTTCAACGACGATAATGGAAGGAGGTCACGGAGCTTCATCATCTCGATCTCAGAAGGGAAAAGAATTTGCATACGAGGATCACAACCTTCAAATTCAATCCACCGATGATGAGACCGAGGCTCAGCCCCAACGCCCTCTGATCCCCGAAACGCAAGGAAATATCGATGCGATTACTTCTAAGGTTCGGTAAAATCCTCCTTTAAAATCGTATATTTTCACTAAACATTTTGAGAAGGTCACACTTCCGTCGGGAGAAATGTGTGCAAAATGCAAGCATTGCAATGCTTCCTACAAATTCCAAGCCGCCGGCGGCTATGGGTCGTTGAAACGACATGTAGAAATGAAGCACCCGACGGAATATGGGCTTGACCGCTCCCAAACACAATTATCTAGATTTTCTAGCGGTAGTAGTACTGATTCTGGTTTATTTTCTATTCAGATAATAAATTAAGAGAATCATTAGCTAAATTTGTTTCCGTAGAACATCTTTTTTTTAGTTTTGGATCTAAATGCACATTTGAAGATTTTTCTAAAGAATCTCTTAATCCTGCTGCTAAACGTGTACCTAGGACTACATTAACTCGTACAATTAAAAAATTAGTAAAACAAAGAAAAAAGAATTTAATTGAAGAATTTAGTAAATTAAATAATAAAGTTTCTTTATGTTCCGATATTTGGAGTGATCATTGGCAAACTCATTCTTATATGGGTATAACATGCCATTGGATTGATAACTCTTGGATCTTTCAAAAAAAATTATTAGCTTATAGAATTTTTGATGAATCACATACTGCTCATAACATTGCACAATTATTACACATAGTTTTAGAAGAATATGGATTGACTCATCAAATATTTTCAATATCATTAGACAATGCTAGTTCTAATACCGCTTCAATAGATGAACTAAAATTTATTTGTCAACCTGTCATTGGAGGTTTATTTTTTCATATTCGTTGTGTATGCCATATTTTAAATTTATGTGTTCAAGATGGTTTAAAACTTTTACAAAATTATATTCAACAAATTAGAACCGCAATTTCATACTTATGGTCCCATCCATCTATGATGAAACAATGGGATAGATTTTGTAAAGCTAATGGAATGTGACCAAAAAAATTTCCACGTGATGTTCCAACACGTTGGAATTCAACATATCAATTATTACAAGATTCTTTTTAATATAAAGATTTATTATGTTTATTTTTTGCACAAAATAGTAATACTAATATATATTTATTTACACAACAATGGAATATTTGTAGTAGTATTTGTGAAATTTTAAAAGTTTTTAACGATGCAACTGAACAACTTTCTGGTGTTTATTATTCTACTGCTCATTTAATTTTAGTAAATTTTTGTAGTATAGTATTAATATTAAATGAACATGTAAATGATGAAGCTTTAACTTTATGTATAATAGCTATGAAAACTAAATGGGAAAAATATTTTTATTTAGTTCCTGAAATTTATTTAATTGCATTTGCTTTAGATCCTAGATTTAAATTAGAAGTTTTACAAGAAATGTTAACTTTATATTATGACGTATTAATTCCTATTAAAGATTCTTCCTCTCCGGATCCAGCTAATATTGTATATAATATTAAAAATTATTTATATAATCTTTATAATCAATATTATGTTAAATATGGAACACAAACTAATATTTCTGAAACACAACAACCTACTACTACTAATTTAAAACTTACAAAAGCCCAACTTTTATTAAAAGAACGGACGAAACGTCCACGTGGATCCTCAAGTTCCACACAGGAACTTGAGAATTATTTTACGACTTCTTTTGATTTTAATGAAGCAGATAGCGAAGACTTCGACATCTTGAAGTGGTGGTCACAGAAGGCTCAAAGCTTTCCTGTTCTCTCCGTGATAGCAAAAGAAATTTTAGCTTCTCCAGTGCCGACTGTTGCTGTGGAGCAGACGTTCAGTGCCGGCGGCAACATATTAGATGAACGACGATCAACTATGTCTCTCGACTCATTGGAAGCTCAAGCATTACTTAATGATTGGACCAGAGCCGAGAAGCGAATCCAAGGAATGCAACTTTCAGAAGACGAAGTCGAAGAATTTGATACCGAAGGAACAAATACAACGGGAACGAGAGGAAATGCAAGTGAGTGAGAAAGGGTAAAAATGTAAAAAATGTAAAATGGTAAAAATGTAAAAATGTAAAAGAACTACGTGGGCTTTGATTCCCCTATACCCTAAGGGGATACGTAGGCAACTTATATAAGTGCAAGCCCTTTTTTTAATAAAATTTATTTTTTTTAATTTAATTTTTAATTTTTTTAATATAATAATCTTGAACTGTGGCGAATCGTGGCGAACTGTGAACCGCACCGTGAACCAGCGGTTTCGAACCGTGAACTGTAACCGTCTTGGCCGGTTAAAGTTAAGGGTCGACCTCCCACGAACCGTCGAATCGGTGGTTCCGAACCATCGGTTCCGAACCGTGGTCGGGTCTAGCCCTGGGGCATAGGCGAGATTCGATAGGAGAAATGGAGAGGGCGCATTCCGCCGCCTCCAGCGTTCTATGGCAGGAGGATGGACAGGGAAAGATTGAGGCAGCCAAAGTTCTCCTGAAATCTCCATCTACGCCTTTTGCTCCGAACATCATAACGGATCCCATGTCTAAGCAGTTTCGTGGTCCAGAAATTGTGATTATGATGGGATAACAGATCCGGAGGACCAAATTTGCAAATTCGAGAACGTGGTCTCGTTACACCAATACACAGATGGTGTGAAGTGCCGGGTGTTCCTGAACACATTATTAGGGGCCGCCCAGAAATGGTTGCAGAGGCTGCCTCAAAATTCGATAAACTCCTTTCTGGAGTTTAAAACCGTCTTCCTACATCACTTCGCTAGCAGCCGACAATACCAGAAAACAACTCTAAACCTGTTCACTTTGAAGCAGAAGAGCAAAGAGCTGCTGAAGGACTATATCCAACGATTCAATCGGGTGACGCAGGATGTGCTGATGACCACCTCAGAGATCCTCATCAGCGCTTTCACGCAAAGACTCTCTAAAGGAGATTTCTTCCGGTCGTTGGTGAAGAAACCATCGACCAGCTTCGATGTTTTATTGGGGCGGTCGGTCAAGCATGTCAACATGGAGGAGTACTCCCATCGCAAAAATTCGGCGGGAGTCTCTATCCAAATCTCGGTACGATCCGAGAGGAGAGAACCGCTCGCTCCTACCCGAGCAAAAGATCCTCGCTCCGAGAAAGATTACTGGACCGGCAAGAAGAAGTTGGTGGAGACGGTGGACACAGAAGGATCTGAACCACCGAAGAAATACTGCGACTTCCATGGCAGCACAACTCACTCTATGGAAGAGTGTTATACCTTGAAGAAGGGGAGAGCCAAGGATGCGGGCGCCAAACCACGCAAAAAGTGGAGCAAGGCGGGGTATCGGCGAAGATCTACTCGACGAAGCCCTTCCCCCCATCGACGATAGCCGGGGGAAGACAGATCCAGGCATCAGTCCCGGTCACCCTCAAGAGGAAGAAGTAGGGAGATAGTCCCCGCCAGTCTATCTCCCCAGAAAGAGATCCTAAGAAAGGCAAGACTCCGGTTCACGGACCTCCATCAGGCCATGTGGGAGTAATCTCAGGAGGTTCGACTGGAGGAGATTCCCATCGGGCAAGGAAGACCCATACCCGGCCGGTTGGAAAATTACGCCATCGAGACTGATAGGGAGAAGCGCCAGGGCCACGTCATCTCCTTCGGTCCTGATGATCTGGAGGATGTTGAAGCCCCTCACGAAGATCCACTGGTAATTCTCACCCGCATAGCTAACTATGAGGTTAAGTGCATCTTTGTGGATACAGGTAGCTCCGTCAATATCCTGTACAAGGAGGTGTTAGACCAGATGCAAGTGGGCGTGAATGAATTACATCCTATCTCCACTCCGCTCTTCGGCTTTACCGGATATTGAGTACAGTCGATGTGATAGATCTCATTTTCCTTGTCGCTGGGGGAGGACACTCTGCAGAGGACAAGGAGAACTTCCTTCATGATCGTAGATGCCCCATCGTTATACAATGCTATTCTGGGGAGACCAGCGCTCAGCTTATTTTAGGTGGTGGTCTCGGCCTATCACCAGAAGATTAAATTCCCAGTGGAAGAGCGGGTGGCGGAAGTTAAATGACACCAGCTATCATCCCGGCGATGCTATAGTGGGGAAGTGAGGACAGAAGCTCCTACCATCTTGTGATACCGAGGATGCCTAAGATGTGTAGACTTGGGCGAGGTGCTGAGGATGCCTGGTCGGGAGCAGCCCAAGATCCAACCATCTTGTGGTGCCGAGGATGATCCTACCATCTTGTGGTGCCGAGGATGCCCAAGATGTGTAGACCTGACCGAGGTGCTGAGGATGCCCGGCCGGGAGCAACCCAAGATCCTATCATCTTGTGGTGTCGAGGATGTTAGTGATATGAGAGAAGTGTCCTAAGGCAATCGCCTTATGATTGTAAAACATTTATATTAATAAATGATAATTCACTATTTGAGTATACATGCTTGTGTATTTGATTGGGATCTTAAACTCATCTACTGAATGTCCGCAATACAACTCACAGCATAAGAGAATTTGTGATGAGATCACAACTAGTGATTATCTCTAAATGCGCAAATGTGAAGTATTGAAAATATCCCTAGTCGATGAATTGATAAAAACGGACACCATCAATTCTGTTGAGACTAGCATGGGTTATTCTCTAATCAGCTGATTCTCACTGGCTGGTGACATTGGGATGTCCGGAGATAAACATGGATGCTAGTTAAGGGAACTAGTTCATTGGAGTGACTAGCTGTAAGACTTCATATGGGAATCTACATGTAGATATGTCAATGAAGATCTTACTGCGGCTTAAGTGCGATGCTCCTTTGACTTGCGGTGTTCAAGTCATCTTGGTCATGGAGACTTATACTTTGACATCTTAAGCAAGCATCTCCAAGGAGGTGTGGACCCAGGATGATCGGTATAAGCCGAAGTGCCCGAAGATGTTTGAACAGCCTACAAAGGATTCACCACTCCTTGCGAGGAGATGTATACCCAGGCCTATCGTCGGATTGTTACTCAAAGCCTCTGGCCAGAGCATATCATGTTTAGAGTGAGAGTCTCTAAAATACATGAGAGTAATTAGAAATCCAAAGGACGAGTAAGACATTACTTGGGCTAGGTGTGACGTAGTCAGCCTAGTGGGGACTGACACCATAGACCGTGTCCTGAACCAAGTGGGTATAAGGTGGTGAAGGGAATGGGGCACGATTCATTAGAGCTGCTGAAGGGTTTCAGAATAATTTCTTCTGAGGTCAAACCGTTGATCTTTCGATTAATTGGGGATCATGATGTACTACTAGGTGCCACTCATGATCGTTCTATAATTTGTTGATTATAGACGGCCAACATAAATCGAAAGCCTATTTAGTCACACGCACTACGAGTAATCCGAGGGATTTAAAACGAGTTGAAAATTGGATTTTCCGATCAAGAGAAATAAGTCGAATCTGAGTTAGTCAGAGGCGCAATGGAAGCTAAAAAATGGCTAAGTCTTTTGAAGGCTTTTTGGGCGAATTAAATGAGTTTAATTCGCGGCGGTTCGGGTTGGTTTTGGCCGGCCAAAGAGGGTGTTAAACCCTCTTTGGTGGCCGGCCAAATAGAGGAGAATAAACCAATTTAATTGGTTTAATTAATAAGATAAATCCAGCGCGATTTATTTTATAAATTATGGATAAATAAATTTGTATAAAGAAATTTATAGAAATTTATTCTTTTATGGAAGATTAAAATAATCCATGAATTGGGTTTATTTTAATTTTATAAAATCAATTATGAATTGATTTATCCATAATAAGAAAGTTTATAAATTTCTTATAAAATTTATTCCATAATTTAAAGAGAAGAAGAATTAGTTTTTATTATAAATTAGTTTATAATAAAGACTTGGTTTAAACGGAATTAATTCATAAGAATTTATAGGATAAATTTCTTATGATAAATAATTGGTTTTATTATAAAGTTAGTTATAATAAAATTCATAAGAGAATTTATAGGATAAATCTCTTATGATAACTAATTTGTTTTATTATAAATTGTTTATAATAAGACTAGGCTTAAAAGGAATAAGCAATAAGAAAATTTATAAGATAAATTTCTTATAACTAATTCCGTTAATTCGGTTTAGAGGGAGACTTAGCAAAGGAGTTGCTACTATATAAAGGAACCAAAGGCTAGCCCTTAATTCCAATAAAACAATTAAGAGATTAATTACTCCCTCTCTCTTTCTCTTAATCTCCTCTCCTCCACCTCTTCTTCCTCCCTTAGGGCCGGCGCACCCTAGCCTCTCTAGGGCCGGCGCCCAACCACAACACCAACAAGGGTGTTTGCCGTGAGGTATCAAGAAGGAGAAGAACCCGAAGACGAAGAAGAAGAAGCGGATAGCGACTCCTCTCTTCTCGGAATTTGATTCCGTTATTTCATCGGTTAGTTTTTCCATTATTTCTCTTGTCCTTCTAGTTGTGCCTTCCGAGAATCTAGTAGTTCTCGTCGGCACAAAACTCGTGACTTTGCGAAGTCATCCCGAAGAGAACTCGGCGTGGACGCGAATAGAGGCGAAGCTTCCAAGGGACGCTACGGTTGGATCTCGTCCCTTACTTCGAGTTACGCGAGGTACTTGGTAAATTAGTTTACTTTTCGCAAACTTTTATTTCATGATTATGTCGATACACTATAAGGTTGCATGCTAGATACGAAGTTAAAATAATTTAGGAAATTATTTTATGCAAACTCTTCCGCTGCACGTAAAAATTTTAAATTTTACGAACTCGTATCTTGTCGACATGCACCCGGTCCCAACAGAGGATGCCCAAGATGTGTAAACCTAGCCAAGGTGCTAAGGATGCCCGACCAGGAGCAACCCAAGATCCTACCATCTTGTGGTGCCAAGGATGCCTAAGATGCGTAGACTTGGCCGAGGTGCCCAAGATATGTAGACCTAGTCGAGGTGCTGAGGATGCCCGGCCGGGAGTATCCCAAGCTCCTGCCATCTTCTGGTGCCGAGGATGCCCAAGATGTATAGACCTGTTAGAGGTGCTGAGGATGCCCGGCCGGGAGTAGCCCAAGCTCCTACCATCTTGTGGTGTCGAGGATGCTCAAGATGTGTAGACCTAACCGAGGTGTTGAGGATACCTGACCAGGAGCAGCCCTAGATCCTACCATCTTGTGGTGCCGAGGATACCCAAGATGCGTAGACCTGGCCGAGGTGCTGATGATGCCCAGCCAGGAGCAACCCAAGATCCTACCATCTTGTGGTGCCGAGGATGCCCAAGATGCATAGACCCGGCTGAGGTGCTGAGGATGCCCGACCAGGAGCAGCCCGAGATCCTACCATCTTGAGGTGCCGAAGATACCCAAGATTTATAAGCCTAACCGATGTACTGAGGATGTCCGGTCTTGTTCTTGCCAACACAGGAAAATAACAATGCACCAAGTCTTTGTCTTCTCCTTAACATTAGATTTCACGGTTACAAAGAAATTCATAAGGGGAGAGCGAGGGGCAACATGCAACATAATCACAATACATAAGCTAGAGAACAAGGTGATGAAGATAAACCACGCAAGAGATTAGTGCAGAAGATAAAAGGATTTCATTCAAAATTTGATCTTATATATTAGAGTACATTCAGAAAATATATATATATACAAAATACAAAGACAAAAAGATACTACAACTCCTTCTCCTTCGCCAAGAGCTCCTCCCAGGCTCGGACGACATTGAGGAAGCTCAGGTCAGCGTTCAACTTCAGCGAATCAGCTTGCCGAAGTTGCTGAACAACTCCATTGAAGCCCTGCTTCAACCGCCTCAGCACTTGGCCGGTCAAAATGTCACTAAATTCCTCAGATTGGAGGAATTTGGCCTTGATTGCCGCCTCTGCCTCTGCCTGCCGGGACTCCTCGTTAGCCTTGTAGTTCTTCAGTTCTTCTAAGGCTCGATCCCGGGCGGTCTTTAGCTCGGCTGCTTCAGAGGATATCTGATCCTGAGCCGTCAGTGCCTCCTCAAGCTGCTCGGAGGTGATCGAGAGAAGTGCCTTGGTCCGCCTGAGGTCCTCATGGAGATCATCAACAGCTTCTATCACTATTTCCTTCTCTGTTTGCTAGTCCGCCTGTTCTTTAAACTGGCCATTGAGGGCCTCAGTCGACGATTCCAAGAGACGGACGTCTTCCGACAGCTTCGCCTCCTGAGTTTGGAGTCGCCCTTTCTCCTAAGTCAGTTGACTCACCTCTGCCGAGAGTGTTATCGCTCTCTCTGACAGGAGTCGTTCTTGGTGGAGGACGCTGTGCAGAGATGACTCGGAGGCCAACAGGTTGTCTAGGTAGTGTTCCGCCTTAACTCGAAGATCCCTGCTAACCTCCGCCTGCATCCGGCCTTCCTCACGAGCTTGGTAAACCTTGCTTCTAATTTTGTTACTTGCTGGCATAAGTCTTTGGTTTCCTACTTGGGGGACATACGACGGCCCAGAAGAAGACAGTCGAAGGTGGCCTGACACAACAAATAATAAGGGTCAGAAAGGAAGATAATAGTAACCAGAGCGGATGGGAATTTTACCTTGAGGAGTGACTCATATAAGATGGCGATTATCCCAGGGAATCAAGGTGGTCTCTAGTCCTCTCCCTCATGGACTCCCAGCTTCTCGGAGAAGGCACGCTAGAAGTAGCATCGGAGCGACAAGGAAGGAGGGGCTAGAGACTTGGTGCCTCGAAAAGCATGATGGAGGAGCCCAAAACACCGCCATCGGTGCTAGAGGAGGCTTCCCCAGGAGGGTGGCTCTATGGCAAGTGTTCCTTCAGCTCCATAGGATGAGGTCCCAAGGAGGTTACTTTCTTAGCTACCTGGACCTTTCAGCACATATGGACGCTCATGAACTAGGGCTCTTCTGATCTCACCCGCTTGCCTCTAGGACTGTCGTGGGAGCCGGCGGATGATTTGACCTCTGACTGGGGCTCTACCACAGGAGATGACACCCTTCGATTGCGCTTGGAAAGGGGAATTGTATCCTCCTTTTCCTCTAGAACTGCAAGAGAAGCCTGGGTTGAGTGGGTTCTCCTCTTCCGGGGGGGGGGGGGGGGCAAGGAGAACCGATTGCTTCGAGAGGGAGACCAGTGGCTCGGTCTCCTCGTCCTCCTCATCGGGCAGGACAAGCCATCTTCGGCCAGAAGGGAGGGAGTTTGTCTTCCCAGTCGACTCTGTCACCGACGGAAGAACCTGAGCCGGAGGTTCCTCATCAGCGCCTCCTGCTCAAGTGGGAATAGGAGAAGGATCATCTTCCTGAGCATCAGGCAGCTTCGAGGTAGTCTGCCCCTGGTCGTGCGTCTGCTGGGAGTCCTCGGAAGGCTCAACCACCGGGGCAGTAGGAGCTGGAGGAGGGGCCAAGGGCCGCTCATCTGCCAACTCCCATTTAGGAAGCTTGATCATAGCTCGGGAGAGCATGATGTTTCCTACAACACACAAACAATGGAACATCAGTTAGAATAGATAAGCGTTTAATAAAATAGTGGACTTACTGAGGTTATGGCTAAGATTGGTGACTTTGGAGCTAATCCCAGCCTGATATAGGAGTTTTTTACATTGAACCAGGCTAGGGTCATGAATCTCCATTCCGGCCAAAATACTTCTGGCTTGCTGATACCCCTGATCCTGCTGGAAGTCGCTCAAGTCCGGAGGAGAGGGTAAGTCTTTTCGCCAGCGAGTCGGGAAGAAGGGAAAGTTGAATAAAAAAGAATCGCTCCTTCCATCCCTTATGGGAGGAATAGAGGCTTCCAATGAATTTATGGACGGAGCGAGCAGTAAAGCTGAAGGCTCCCCTAGAGGTCAGGTTGGGGAGGAAGAAGTAGTGGAAGGAGTGAGGAGTCAAGGGTATGCTGAATAGTTTGAATAGGATAAATGCCCCACCCATCTAAACGAAGGCGTTTGGAGCCATTTGGTGTAAAGGAATATCAAAATACTCAGAGATGACTATAAAAAAGGGAAGAATCGGAAAACGAAGGCCAAACTCTACCTGCCCTAAGAAGAATGTGAAAACCCCTAAGGGGGTTCTACCGGAAACTGGTCTATCCTAGGGACCCTGACCTCTAACTTCACCGGAATTCCATAGGCTTCACAAGCGGCCCTCGGGGTGTTCGGCTTGACCTTCAACGAAGTGACTTCATATCACTCCGGACGATACGTCCCTTCCTCTTTAGGTCTCTCCTTACTACCCTGACCTTTCTTTCCCTTTCCCTCCTTGCGCATGATAGTGAAGAACAGAGGAAGACGGAGGCGGATAGGACTTACACGTGAAGAAGAAGCTCTAGAAAGAAAAACTCTAGCAAGCAAAGATGGTAAGCACAAGCTCGGATAGTCGGCGGTGCAAGAAGACGAAAGACCACTTTTGCCTCCCTTTTTTATAGGGAAGGAGCAACTCTCGTGTGAAGGAATAGATGCACGACGAGTGGACGGTGAGAACTGTAAGTCTTGAGGCATCACAGTTTACTATAGTCGTCGGTTGGTATGACCCGACTAAGCATATCAGAAGGAAATCAA
Organism: Boesenbergia rotunda; assembly: GCA_024364735.1. NCBI lineage: Eukaryota > Viridiplantae > Streptophyta > Magnoliopsida > Zingiberales > Zingiberaceae > Boesenbergia > Boesenbergia rotunda. The sequence goes on from JAGFNQ010010026.1 coordinate 41,320, forward strand.
GTAAAAAGGACCTTGCCACATGACAGTATTCTACTCGCCGAAATACTCTCTCGCCATTAAGATACCCCATGCACCCTTAATGGGTGGTGGACAACTATCATTACAGGGTCTTGGAACTCGTAAAAACTCTTGGATTAACTCAAAGGACCGCCTTGGGCCAAGTGATGATGTTTCGATTCCTAGGACCCGATAAGTCATTAAGAAAGAAGGAATGTTAATATCGGCTCCGTAGATACTGCACTTTCTCTCATTGTGCCACTGACCTAATCAGTCAACCCCACTTCATTCGATTAGACTTGAAGGGGGGACTTGTGATAGGGATGAGAAATTAGGGGACACACGTGGCACGGGAAAGCTACTTGGCAGGGCCCACCAAACTAGTGCCCCGAAGTCAAACCGGGAATTGGGCTCCCGATACTGTCTCGGGAGAACGGAAGAAGGCCCTCAAGGTCAGACCGGGAATTGGACTCCCGAGACTATCTCTCGGGAGAACGGAAGAAGACCCCTGAGGTCAGCTCGGCAGATAAGATTCCGAGACTGAGTCGGGAGAGTAGAGCCCAAAAATTAGCGTAGAGATAAGAAAGTCAGGCTTCAAGTACCCTCTCCTCCTTCTAGAACAAGAAAGTCATTAGGTAATTATTGCTTGCAACGCATGATAATTAAGGTCTTAATAGTCACAGTGGTTGTTACTAGAAGAGAACAACTGTTAAGTAACCGATGACTAACACCCTGTTTGGAAACCCTTTGAGTAAGGAATTGGAATTCAATTCCGGTCGGAATTGAATTCCGACCGGAATTGAATTCCAATTCCCATGTTTGGAATGAATTGTAAAAACAGAATTGAATTCAATTCAATTATTATACTTTTACGATTTTATCCTGCGAGGATGGAGCCGGAGCAACTTTGTTTTGTTTTGTGAGGGGGTGATTTGGTAATTTAATTTGTTTAAGTGAAAGGAATTCAATTCCTTTCACAAATCACATGTGTTTAGGTGTGATTTGTTTTGAGGGGTTTGAAAGGAATTGGAATTCAATTCCTTAGCAATTCCTTCCTGAAAATTGCTACCAAACGATGGAATTGAATTCCAATTCCCAAAGGAATTCCAATTCCTTCCTTTCCAAACAGGGTGTAAGAAACATGAAGGAGGAGGTGGGGATACGTGGGAGGAAGACGTCAAGTATATAAGAAGTCTCAACACCCAGGTAAGGGGGAAGCTTTCCAGAATTAAGGTACTTTGATTTCTCGCTTTTCTCCCTAAAAGAAGGAGTTTTGACTTGAGCGTCGGAGAAGGCTCCACCGGAACTTCTTCCAGTGCATCCCCTTTACGCTCGTGTTAATTTCGCAGATGTCGACATCTTCTCTCCATCATCATCACCGTGGGATGTGCTTTGGTGATTCGTCATCCCCGTCGTTCGCTTCCGGAACACTAAAAAAATTAAAAATTAAAAATCACTAGAATTCACCTTTCCAATTGAGTTATAGTGCTCAAGTTAAAAAAAATTAAAAATTGAAAACCCCTAGGGTTCACCTTCCTAATTGGGTTATAGTGTCAATCATAATTTTTTTTAAAAAAAATGGTACTTAGGCGTCTTCTATTGCATGATATTAAAATTATTATTTTAAAATTTGAGACTAAAAAAAGATAAACTCCTAACTTTTGAACAATAAAAATCTTTTTAAAAGTTTGATATTAGAATTGTCAATTTAATATTAAGTTTGAGACCTAAAAAATACGTGCTTGTGTAAAAATAATAAAATGGACAACTTATTAATAGAGTTTAGAGAATAGCAACCACATAATCATGATTTACATTAAAAAATAATTAAATAATTTTAATCTTTCAAAAATAAAAAAATTTAAACCGTCGGAACCGTTGACCAACGATCGCATCTCACAATTAATATGAGGTTGGAACCAGGTTGGGTCAATGGATTGATTTCAGTTTCGACCCATCGTTGACCCAATTATGGATTCGGATCGAGTTTAACCAAGGCCGATTATGATTTTGTCCCATTTAATTGATTCAATGGGTAATCAACCCGTTAACCCGATGAATTTTACTTAAGTCAGATTCAGATCTGACCCATGATCGGGTTTAATACGAGAGGACAACAAATAAATTATAAAAAATTTACTTGAATAATATAATTTCCTGTGAATATTTATATCCTGTTCATAACATAAAAGTAGGTGAACATAAAGTAGAGTTAGAAGGGGCACTTCAACATAGGGTGATTATAGAGTAATCAATTAGAAATTTTTCATATAAATTAGGAAGTATTTATAGTAGATGATCCAGAAGCCCAGTATCCTATCCCATTTTAAGAAAGTTTTTTTATAAATACATCATAGTTGGGGATCAAACCGCGAATACTTAGATGGCAACCATAGCCCCCGGGGCTACTTTTAGTAGGATGAATTAGTTATTGTAGCATGTTTTATCATTGAAATAAATCAAGCTATAGTTTTGAACTTCATTTTTTTATTTTTTAAAAATTAATATTTTTTTAAATTTTAAATTCTAAATATATATAATATACATCATGAGTATCTAAAATTTTTAGTATTAAATTTTTTTAGTTTAAATTTATCTCTAACTCATAAATCTTAGAGATAAATTTTAATTAACTTAATCTCGGAGCTAAAAAATAAACAAAAAATTAAAAAAATACTATTAGCCACTTTAAATATATATCCCTTGTGTACCTATAATTTTTTAATTTTATTTTTTTTACATGAATATTATAACTCAATCTTTAAACCAGGTGCTTAAGTCATAGTCGCACGCGAATAATTAGGATCCAGGCCCTACTATTAATGAGAATCTAGGCGCTTAAATCATGGTCGCTTTTGCATTTTCAATTAAATAAAATGGAACAATGAATTATTTATTGGGAAAATTTGATGTATTATGGCCAAATTTCTCATGATAGACTAATCCCTGGTTTCATCACCTGCATTGCATGTAATTACTGATTTAAATGTTTAGTGGTCGAATTATCAAATAGTTATTTTATTTTATATATTATTAATATTTATGGGAGGTAAAGTATGCTATGAAAATTAACACTACAAAAATAACAAGCACTAGCGACGGACAAAATCCGTCGCTAAACAGTGATAGCGACGGATTAGCGACGGATTTGCCGCCGTCGGCTGAGAACCCGTCGCAGAGCATGAATAGCGACGGCTATTATATGATCGCCGTCGCTATATTAGCGACGGATAATTAACCCCGTCGCAAACACCCCAAAAGGGGGTAGACGTGGCCTGGAAAATGGTAGCGACGGATGGTCAAGTATCCGTCGCAGGATTTATGAGGTAGCGACGGATTACGTCAATGTCCGTCGCTAATATATCGTAATAGCGACGGATACGGTCAAACCCCGTCGCTATTTGACTATTTTAGCGACGGAAAAGTCAAATATCCGTCGCAAATAGCGACGGAATTTAAAAAAAAATCCGTCGCTAATACTGGAAAATTTTCACACCAACCATCTGTTTCTTGACCTTCCCTGTTATACATCAATACCATATAAAAATATGAAACAGAAATCTATATTTCAACAATCACAATTACAATCCAAACATTCACAATTACAATCCTAGAAATTCAGAACAATCCAAATATTAACAATTACAATCTAAACATTCATAACAATCGAAACATTCAGAACATTTGTTTCGAATTCAATTCAATCCAAACAATCATTTACAAAAGTATACATTCAATCGACTATTCATTCCAAAGTTTAATTTCTAAACTTTTACAATCGAAACTTTGAAACAAGACTAAACTTTTACAAATAATGTATCCAAATGTAACAGAGTGAATCATACGTATCCATATGATGTAAATGAATAAACATATGATGTATCCAAATGTAACAGAGTAACTGTCACGCCCCGAGGAGCCGCTCGTCCGATACCGACCGGACTGCTTCTCCCTCGAACCGGCGGACAATCCGAAAACCCTAGCACATCGACTCTCGCGGTAAGCCTGTACCCAAGCCTATAGAGCTGGAACAAGGCTCCGAACGCGTAAAACAAACGACGTCGTCAAACAAAAAGATGCGTACCGGTACGACTTACGACAAAACAAAGTAAAACGAAGGCCTCCATGGCACACAAAAATACAACCATATCGAAAATACAACAGCGGAAAAGGTGAAGTAACAGAAATGGAAAATGAATAAGAAGGGTACCAACATGTACCCACAACGAATACAAGACAAATCCTCGAAAGTCGCCTCGACACACATACACAGGGACAGGCAGACAGGCACTCCAGTCGATCATCCTGAAATAGAGGAAAAACAGGTCTAACGGTGTGAGTCTTAGAACTCAGCGAATACACAGGTATGCACAAGGAGATATAATAACAGTAAGTACCAGCAACTATAGAAGAAAGTGCAGTAATAATAAAAGCAGATCTAAACCAGCAGACGAGAAGTATACCTACCTGTGCTGAACCATTCCCGTAGTATACATGTCAACCAAGTGCAGCAATCAAGTAGAGCAATCACAACCAGATGCATCAATGCACAGTATGCTCATGATGCAGCATGGGTCACCCCTGACGCCAGTCGGCTACTATCGCCTCTACGCGAAACCGAGTGGGTAGGGCTCTGATCGGGTCCTCCCTCCACTTAAACGACCATCGTCGTGCCTCACACGACACCGAATGAGCCGGGTCTCAAACCCTGAACGTACTCTGTCATCGGACAAAGTGACGTTCCCTGCCCCTCACTATCATCGGATAGGTAGGGGACCTGTCGAAGCGCCGTGGCCTATAATCCACTAACGAAGAGTGGAACTGGGACTACACGACAGGTAAAGTGGCAGGTATGACGACCCATCTCAACCTCTAGGGGAGTCAAAGGTCGCCTGCATATGCCCCTACACCAGTAGCACGTACGACGACCCATCTCAACCTCCAAGGAGTCAAAGGTCGTCCGCCTATGCTACGTGCACGATGATGCATGTCACTATCCCATGCATCACCCGCTATCTAACTCTACTGTCACTATATGAAATGCAGTAGTATAAATAACCGGGATGCACCATAGCCTAAACCCTAGCGCGAGGTATAAGGTATGCTATCTGTAAATCTAACAGATACAGAAATATGGAACAGTAACCTAAGCAGATAACAAATATCGCAATAGAAGTGCAGGAATAAACTATCAGGTAACCCCACTGTTACCATATCTAGCTATGCATAACAGATGACTATATCTAATGAAGATAAGTCCAGCGTACTCGCCTCAATATGAAGAAATTCACGTGACGAGAATCCCCCGTCCGAAAATATAATATCCACGACGAAAGGATCAAATCAATGCCCTGCATCAAAACAAATACAATTTATCTAATCATACCACCAATAAGATACTTAGTCAAATATATCATCTAGATTAATTAGGGTTGATTATAACTAATTAATCCCCAACTTAATCCCTTACAGCAAGACACCAAATCAATATCAAACTCTAATCCCAAAACGAATCAGACCCCCCCCCCCCACACAGAGTAAACCTACAAATCGAACCATCCTTGATCAATTCTCCCTAGCCCACTGCAAGCTCCAGATCAAGATGAACACAGATCGTACAAGAGAAATTGAAATCCTCAATCCAATACACAGATCGATTCAAAAACCACCCCTAAGAAGCTTACAGTGAAACCAGAATCCTAACAGAGAGATGGAAAATCCACAACCATATGATATTAATTTGCATAGAACACCCATAACAGAGTATCCAGTAGGTAGCTCTCGGCAAACACAAATCATACTAGACCAAAACCTAATCAATATCAAAACCATAGCATACGTAAACCAAATTCGATCCCTACACATCACAAAGGTAACAATCCCAATCTGAGATCGAGGAAAGCTAAGGAAAACGCGAGAAGCAAGAATTCATACTAACAGAACACATCATCTCCATCCCAAGCTCTCGGATCGAACGAAACAAACCCAATTCGAAAACTAGATCAGAGATTCCACTTAACAGAAATGGAAACACACATCCACACTACCATCTGATCGAAATTTGCTTCCAAAGATCAAATCCTTACCTCATTCGAACTCCGGCATCCCTAGCTCTGGCCCAATGATCACCGCCTCGAATCCCAACACACGATCGGCCAAGAAAACCCCTAGAATCATAGATCCAGACTCAGGACGAAGATAAGTTGAGAACTACCGAGAGAATCCAGATTAGAAACCCCGGATCGAAAACTAGGTCAAAATCACACCGCTTACCTCCTTGATGATGTCGGCGATGATGCGATCTGCCAGGGGAACGGGGTCACGAACCTTCTAGTGTCGACTATCCCCAGTGGCACGAGCGGAGAGGTCGCCGGCGTTGGTTGAGTGGCTCGACGGCGGAGGCGAGAAGACGAAACGAAGAAGAAAAGCTCGAAGAAGAAGTGAAGGAGGGATCGCGAGATTTGGGGCTTCGCGATCGATCTCAGCCACGGGGAAATAATATAAGGAATTGGCCTTTTTGCAACTAGACCCAACCGAACTTTTGTAAATCCCACAACAACCCTTAATTTTGGAAATTTTGTGATTTAGCCCTTATATTTTTCGTATTCTCACATCCTCCCCCACTAACAAAAATTTGGTCCCCAAATTTATTTTCTATATGTGTCAGCTACTATCATACAGTACAAACAAATGAACAGAAGATATGCAGTATATATGTACTGAATGAAATAACTCTCACGTACCTCAAGCAAATAAGTGGAGGTAGCGAGCTCGAATGGAATCCTCGAGCTCCCAAGTCGCCTCGGCATCCGAATGATGCTGCCATCCGACCCTAACCAGTCGGATTGCCTTGTTCCGCAATCGACGCTCCCCGTACTCCAAGATCCGTACCGGAACCTCCTCGTAGGTAGCATCTGGCTGCAGCGAACCCGGTACCTCAGATAAAATGTGTGCTGGGTCGGCTACGTACCTCCTCAGCATAGAGACGTGGAACACATCATGTACCCCGGCCAGGGAAGGAGGAAGTGCCAGACGGTAAGCTACGGCTCCGATCCTCTCAAGAATCTGGAAAGGTCCAATGTACCGCGGAGCTAGCTTACCTCTAAGTCCAAATCTCTTCACCCCTTTCGTGGGTGAAACACGAAGAAAAACATGATCGCCTGCCGAGAACTCCAGAGGTCTCCGTCGCTGATCAGCGTAACTCTTCTGGCGGTCCTGTGCCTCTGACATCCTCCGTCTGATAGTGCGTACAAGCTCTGCCTCCTGCTGAGCTCTCTCTGGTCCTAGCAGCTGGGCCTCCCCAACCTCCTCCCAGAGGGTGGGTGTCCGACATGGCCTACCATACAACGCCTCATACGGCGCCATCTGAATCGCCGAATGATAGCTGTTGTTGTAGGCGAACTCCACCAAGTGTAAATGATCCTCCCAGCTGCCTCCGAAATCCAAAACACATGATCTCAGCAGGTCCTCCAATGTCTGAATCGTACGCTCTGACTGACCATCTGTCTGTGGGTGAAATGCCGTACTGAAACGAAGATTTGTCCCCATGGCTCTCTGCAGACTCTGCCAGAATCGGGATGTGAAACGAGGATCTCTATCTGATATGATGCTCAGGGGTACTCCATGCAGTCTGACGATCTCCCGGCAGTACAACTCAGCTAATCTGTCAAGCGAATCCGTCCTCCGCATCGCTAAGAAATGCGCCGATTTGGTTAATCGATCAACGATCACCCAAATCGCGTCGTGACCCCTCCTAGTCCTGGGCAGCCCCACCACAAAATCCATAGTAATATGTTCCCATTTCCACTCGGGAATGGGAATCCTCTGAAGTAACCCAGCAGGTCTCTGGTGCTCTGCCTTAACCTGCTGGCAGACGAGACATCTAGCAACAAATCCCGCAATGTCCCTCTTCATGTTGTTCCACCAATAGGAACGCCTCAAATCACGATACATCCGAGTCCCGCCTGGGTGTATAGCGAACCGCGAACGATGAGCCTCCTGTAACAGCTCCTTCATGACTGGGTGTGACTCGGGCACACACAGTCTCCCTCGGAAACACAGGGCGCCCTCATCGTCCCGCATAAAGTCAGACGGCTGCCCGGCGAAAATGCGACTGCCCAGAGACTGCAGATGCTGGTCACTGGCCTGTGCCTCTCTGATCCTGGATCGAATAGCTGACTGTGCCACCATGGTCACCAGCAAACCCGCTCTCTGTCTGAGTCCGCTCCTCTAATCCCAACTCTGAAAACCTCTGGATCAACTCAGTGACAATCACCCGCTGACAGGCTAAGACTGCTCTGGTCTTCCTACTCAGTGCATCAGCTACTACATTGGCTTTCCCAGGATGATAGCCAATGGTACAATCATAGTCCTTCAAGAACTCCATCCACCTCCTCTGTCGGAGGTTCAGCTCTCGCTGAGTGAATAGATACTGAAGGCTCTGGTGGTCTGTGAAGATCTCGAAGGTAATCCCGTAAAGATGATGCCTCCAGATCTTCAGCGCGAAAATAATAGCGGCTAACTCCAAGTCATGAACGGGGTAGTTCCTCTCATGCTCCTTCAGCTGTCGAGAAGCATAAGCAACTACCCGTCCATGCTGCATGAGTACTGCGCCCAGTCCGAGAAGAGACGCATCAGTATACAGCGTGAACCCATCCTCTCCAGAAGGCAGTACCAGAACTGGCACAGATACAAGTCGCTGCTTCAGCTCCTGGAAGCTGGTCTCGCAGGCCTCAGTCCATACAAACTTCACGCCCTTCCTAGTCAGGCGTGTAAGTGGTGATGCGATGGTAGAGAAACCCTCGACAAATCGTCGGTAATAGCCAGCCAATCCCAGGAAACTGCGGACCTCATGGACTGACTTAGGCTGTTCCCAACTGGTGACAGCCTCAATCTTCTGGGGGTCCACTGAGATGCCTCCACTGGATACAACGTGACCAAGAAATCCCACAGAAGATAACCAGAATGCACACTTGCTATACTTCGCATAGAGCTTCTCCTTCCGGAGAACCCCCAAAATGGTGCGAAGATGGCGAGTGTGCTCCTCCTCGGACCGAGAATACACCAAGATATCATCAATGAACACGATGACGAACTGGTCCAAATACGGAAGGAATACCCTGTTCATGAGATCCATGAACACAGCGGGGGCATTGGTGAGCCCAAACGGCATCACCAAAAACTCATAGTGCCCATACCGAGTACGGAAAGCCGTCTTCTGGATATCTGAATCTCTGACTCTCAGCTGATGATATCCAGAGCGCAAATCTATCTTGGAGTACACAGAAGTACCCCTCAGCTGGTCAAACAAATCATCAATACGCGGCAGGGGATACTTGTTCTTGACTGTAACTGAGTTCAGCTGCCGGTAGTCAATACATAAGCGCATAGAACCGTCCTTTTTCTTCACGAAAAGGACTGGAGAACCCCACGGAGAAACGCTCGGGCGGATAAATCCACGATCGAGCAACTCCTGGAGTTGGACCTTCAGCTCGTCCAACTCGCGCGGTGCCATCCTGTATGGGGCCTTCGATGCCGGCGCAGTCCCCGGTATCAATTCGATGGCAAACTCAACCTCCCTCGGGGGAGGTAAACCCGGCAACTCCTCTGGGAAAACATCCGGAAACTCTCTAACTACTGGCACATCGGAGATCTGAGGAGCACTGCTGTCTGAGGAGCTGATCAATGATACCAGAAATCCCTGACAACCGTGCGCAATGAGTCTCTGCGCCTGAAGTGCAGAAATAATCGCTATGCCGTCATCCCGGATGCCAAGGAACTCCCACGAGGGTTGGTCTGGAGGTCGAAATGTGACCACCCTCGAATGGCAATCCACGGTGGCATGCGATGCAGTGAGCCAGTCCATGCCCAAAATGACGTCGAACTCAATCATATCTAACACGGACAGGTCCACGGTGAGAGTGACCCTTCCGAAATCCAAGGGGCACCCTCGGACCTCCTGAGCTACCTCCAGAACATCTCCTGAAGGCAGGGTCACAGCTAACTGATGTGGTCTAAGGGTCGCTAACCTGCAGATCTTGCTCAGGAATGCTCGTGATATAAATGAAAATGAACTACCAGTATCTATGAGCAAGTCTGCGGTAAATGCATAAAGCGAGACTGTACCTCGGAAGACAGATCCGTCTGCTCGATGGGCCTCATCTCGGGTCACCGCATAAACCCGGCTCGTCTCCGGCGGCGGTGGAGGTAGTGCCTGTATAGGAGGCACGGGAGGTAGCTGAGGTAGTGGCGCTCCAGAAATCTGAGGCTGCTGATAAACCGGAAGCTGATACCCGGTATAGTACGGCTGCTGAGGCTCCACAACAGAATGCTGAGGTACTGTCGGTGGATGAGTGTGCTCGGGACCCTGCCCGAACATACAGTATACATGGACGGGTGAGGAGCGGCCGGCTGGGTCCGCGAAGAAGTCCGTGGACCCCGTCCTCCGTGCTGAGCTCGAGTAGAGCCAGTGTGCCCTCCCTGAGAACCCTGAGAGGTGACTCCCGCAGCTGTGTCCTGTGCCTTCCGGGCACAATCGCGACTCATATGTCCAGGCTGCTGACAGTAGTAGCAAACCGCCTGCTCCAGGGTACACTGGGACCGCTCATGCTGCCTGGAGCCACACTGAGTACAATGGCGTCTAACCTGAGTCTTCTGATCATGCCGAGAATACTGAGAAGAGTCGGTCGTGGTACGCCCTGTCTTCTGGGGTCTAGATGAAGCCCCAGAAGTACCCTGTCCGGTCTGGCTCTGCCTACCCCGCTTCCGCGAGGTCTGCTGTGTCTGAGGCTGAGGCTGTGCTACATCAGCAACTGGCTGCTTATCCTTTTTCTTATCTCCAAATAATCTATGTCGGGTAGACTCGATAATGAGGGCTCGCTCCAGCGCCTCTCGGTATGATGTAATGTCGCATGTAGCCATCTGAAGCTGGATGTTCGAGGCCAGCCCTCGAGTAAAGTGCATCCTCCGCTCTCTATCGTCCGCGACCACCAGAGGACAATACTCCGCCAAGCGGTTAAACTCGGCATCATACTCTAATACTGTCCGATCTCCCTGCTGGAGACTCAGAAACTCCTGTCGACGTGTCATCTGGAATGCGACGGGGAAATACTTCTGCTCAAAGGCCTCTCTGAACAGAACCCACGTGACAGGTCGATCGCGAAAAATCGTCTGCTGGGCCGTCCACCATGTCGACGCCTGGTCTCTCATATGATAGGCGGCCAACCCGACCTTCTCCCAATCGGAGCAGGTCATGTACTGGAAGGTATCCTCCACAGTGCTGAGCCATGATCTGGCCACGGTCGGGTCAGTCCCCCCATGAAACAGGGTGAACCGGCCCTTCACGGACGCAGCCAACGCTGGAATCCGTGATCGGTCCATGGCATGGCCCACAGGGGCCGTCGGTATCACATGCGGTACCTCTGATGTCACTGGTGGCTGCACCGCCGGGGGTACTGACTGCTCTAGCTGACTGGATGGGCCCGATGTCTGCCCCTCCAGGGGTGCGGGCTGAACCGGCTGAGACGCGGGTGGAGCAGGAGGGGGCATCGGCTGAGCAGGGGTCAGTATCGGCTGCAGCGTCTGTATCAGCTGCTGCAGAGTCTGGAGTACCAACTGTAATGGCTGTGGCGCCGACTGCTCAACTGGTGGTACTGACGCGGGTACAGCTGGTGATGCCACGACGGGTACCACCGGGGGTATAACCGGAACTGCCGATAGAAATGGCGGAGGAACTCTTGGTGATGGAGGTCCCTGAAGTGGAGGAGTCCGTCCTCGATGTCCTGGCTCAACCCCGAGTCGTCGTCCCGAAGACTCTGCCTCGGCTCCGCCAGTCGCAGCTCCCATAGGCTCCTGAATCGTCCCACGGGGTGGTCGCCGCGGCCCACCACGTGGACGGGGCGGAGTCAGCTCGATACGACGGGGCATACCTGTACGGATATAACCCAACGTCAATACAATTATACTTATAATCGCTAACAAGTCTTACATTTCTTCTCTGGTCGCCTGGAGGTGTCCCGTCGCTGCCATGTCCCAAACACGTCCATCGAGAAAATGACTCCGACTCAAAATCCGAAAATACCCACAAGACCACAAGGTATCTCGCAACCTGGGCTCTGATACCAAATAAATTGTCACGCCCCGAGGAGCCGCTCGTCCGATACCGACCGGACTGCTTCTCCCTCGAACCGACGGACAATCGGAAAACCCTAGCACATCGACTCTCGCGGTAAGCCTGTACCCAAGCCTATAGAGCTGGAACAAGGCTCCGAACGCGTAAAACAAACGACGTCGTCAAACAAAAAGATGCGTACCGGTACGACTTACGACAAAACAAAGTAAAACGAAGGCCTCCATGTCACACAAAAATACAACCATATCGAAAATACAACAGCGGAAAAGGTGAAGTAACAGAAATGGAAAATGAATAAGAAGGGTACCAACATGTACCCACAACGAATACAAGACAAATCCTCGAAAGTCGCCTCGACACGCATACACAGGGACAGGCAGACAGGCACTCCAGTCGATCATCCTGAAATAGAGGAAAAACAGGTCTAACGGTGTGAGTCCTAGAACTCAGCGAATACACAGGTATGCACAAGGAGATATAATAACAGTAAGTACCAGCAACTATAGAAGAAAGTGCAGTAATAATAAAAGCAGATCTAAACCAGCAGACGAGAAGTATACCTACCTGTGCCGAACCATTCCCGTAGTATGCATGTCAACCAAGTGCAGCAATCAAGTAGAGCAATCACAACCAGATGCATCAATGCACAGTATGCTCATGATGCAGCATGGGTCACCCCTGACGCCAGTCGGCTACTATCGCCTCTACGCGAAACCGAGTGGGTAGGGCTCTGACCGGGTCCTCCCTCCACTTAAACGGCCATCGTCGTGCCTCACACGACACCGAATGAGCCGGGTCTCAGACCCTGAACGTACTCTGTCATCGGACAAAGTGACGTTCCCTGCCCCTCACTATCATCGGATAGGTAGGGGACCTGTCGGAGCGCCGTGGCCTATAATCCACTAACGAAGAGTGGAACTGGGACTACACGACAGGTAAAGTGGCAGGTATGACGACCCATCTCAACCTCTAGGGGAGTCAAAGGTCGCCTGCATATGCCCCTACACCAGTAGCACGTACGACGACCCATCTCAACCTCCAAGGAGTCAAAGGTCGTCCGCCTATGCTACGTGCACGATGATGCATGTCACTATCCCATGCATCACCCGCTATCTAACTCTACTGTCACTATATGAAATGCAGTAGTATAAATAACCGGGATGCACCATAGCCTAAACCCTAGCGCGAGGTATAAGGTATGCTATCTGTAAATCTAACAGATACAGAAATATGGAACAGTAACCTAAGCAGATAACAAATATCGCAATAGAAGTGCAGGAATAAACTATCAGGTAACCCTACTGTTACCATATCTAGCTATGCATAACAGATGACTATATCTAATGAAGATAAGTCCAGCGTACTCGCCTCAATATGAAGAAATCCACGTGACGAGAATCCCCCGTCCGAAAATATAATATCCACGACGAAAGGATCAAATCAATGCCCTATATCAAAACAAATACAATTTATCTAACCATACCACCAATAAGATACTTAGTCAAATATATCATCTAGATTAATTAGGGTTGATTATAACTAATTAATCCCCAACTTAATCCCTTACAGCAAGACACCAAATCAATATCAAACTCTAATCCCAAAACGAATCAGACCCCCCCCCCCCACACAGAGTAAACCTACAAATCGAACCATCCTTGATCAATTCTCCCTAGCCCACTGCAAGCTCCAGATCAAGATGAACACAGATCGTACAAGAGAAATTGAAATCCTCAATCCAATACACAGATCGATTCAAAAACCACCCCTAAGAAGCTTACAGTGAAACCAGAATCCTAACAGAGAGATGGAAAATCCACAACCATATGATATTAATTTGCATAGAACACCCATAACAGAGTATCCAGTAGGTAGCTCTCGGCAAACACAAATCATACTAGACCAAAACCTAATCAATATCAAAACCATAGCATACGTAAACCAAATTCGATCCCTACACATCACAAAGGTAACAATCCCAATCTGAGATCGAGGAAAGCTAAGGAAAATGCGAGAAGCAAGAATTCATACTAACAGAACACATCATCTCCATCCCAAGCTCTCGGATCGAACGAAACAAACCCAATTCGAAAACTAGATCAGAGATTCCACTTAACAGAAATGGAAACACACATCCACACTACCATCTGATCGAAATTTGCTTCCAAAGATCAAATCCTTACCTCATTCGAACTCCGGCATCCCTAGCTCTGGCCCAATGATCACCGCCTCGAATCCCAACACACGATCGGCCAAGAAAACCCCTAGAATCATAGATCCAGACTCAGGACGAAGATAAGTTGAGAACTACCGAGAGAATCCAGATTAGAAACCCCGGATCGAAAACTAGGTCAAAATCACACCGCTTACCTCCTCGATGATGTCGGCGATGATGCGATCTGCCAGGGGAACGGGGTCACGAACCTTCTAGTGTCGACTATCCCCAGTGGCACGAGCGGAGAGGTCGCCGGCGTTGGTTGAGTGGCTCGACGGCGGAGGCGAGAAGACGAAACGAAGAAGAAAAGCTCGAAGAAGAAGTGAAGGAGGGATCGCGAGATTTGGGGCTTCGCGATCGATCTCAGCCACGGGGAAATAATATAAGGAATTGGCCTTTTTGCAACTAGACCCAACCGAACTTTTGTAAATCCCACAACAACCCTTAATTTTGGAAATTTTGTGATTTAGCCCTTATATTTTTCGTATTCTCACAGTAACCATACGTATCCATATGATGTATCAAAACTTATACAATTTTCAACCAACTAAATGTATATATCAAAAGAAAATAAACATATATCAAAAATGAAAGGTTCGTAGAGAATCATTACGTACATGAATATCAGAGTCAATACTGGATGGAAAGGAAAAATATTCCTGCATAATAGAAGATAAAACCATTAGAAAGAAATCCAATACAGAAATAAATCTAAATTGATAACAATAAGAAATAACAAATGATAAGATAACTCGATCTAATAGAAGAAAAATAACAAATAGAAGATAACTCTAATAATATTAAATAAGTAAATAAAAACTACTAAATACGAAAGAATAAAGGAATAATATCGACTAATCATACCTTTCAAGCAAGAAATCTGAACTCAACTCTGATAATGTAGAATCTGTAAACATAAATGGAGTAATAAGAAAACAAGTTATTATGGATATAATAACTTAATACATTGTTACTGAAAAAAATTAGGGGAAAAAATGACTCTAACCACTATAATATCTCTACTCCTCTGTGGGATGCTCAGGATCCTGTGTCTCCTGAGACTCAAAACGATGGGCGGGAGTGGGAGCGGCTGACATCTGTGTATCGGGAGCGTCAATACGAGGGGCGGGAATGGCTGGCATCTGTGTCATCGACGATAGGGTAGCTGCAAAAGCTTGCATATGACGTAATATATTATCAGTATTTGCCTGGCGAGCCCGCAAATCTCTCAACTCAGCATCCCTCGCAGCGTCCCTCTGAGCCCACTCTGCATCCCTCTGAGCCCACTCTGCGCTTGTCTTAGCCCATTCTGCGTCCCTCCCGGCACACGTCGACTCTATCGACGTGAGTCGAGTCCGCAGGGCTTCATTTTCCTCCCGCAACTGTCGAACCTCACTAGAGGTAGAGGAGGAGGATGCTGGACGACCCCTAACCCATGGAGCTCTCATCTGATCATATGTAACCTTTGCCTGAGAGCCCAGGCCGTAGCAGACGGTCTTCCTCTTCCCACCGACGACATCAAAGTAAATCCGATTCACATCGTCGGTGGAAAGAGGCTGTGCATCGTCCCCCTCTGCAGCAGGCTGAGACGCCTGTGCCTCAGAAACTCTAGTGGTCATTGCTTCCTGTGAAATAAAAAATTTAATTAGTCTATATAAAATGTCAAAACAAATAAAATATAATTAATACACTTACATTGATTGCTAGGGAGCGACGATCGACAAAAGACCCATCTTTTTTCTTGTGGGTCTTGCTGAATAACTCCCAACTAGTGGGAGGTCTCTGTAGCTCAGCAGCCTGTAAACACAAAATATAATGTTTAGACACATCCAAAAAAATATACTAAATGCCTTTAATAGGAATCTATAACAAGCCTTGGGATATTTACCAGTTGTTTCATTCTGATGCAACTCAGGCCTGCTAACTAATTGTTTCAATTCTTCACGAGATTTTGTTGTATCTTTTGTTTTCCCATGAACATTTAAGACAGTATTAATGATGTTATCAAATAAATTTTTCTCAATATGCATCACATCCAAATTATGACGAATGAGTAAATATTTCCAATATGGAAGTTCCCAAAAAATACTTCTTTTCCTCTAACCACATTTGTTGACTCTAACAATATACTTGTTGATATCATCTGATCCATCCTGATATACTGGTAGAAATCCATAACTATCAATTTCATTTAACACTTCTTCGCCTAACATCCCAAATGGAGGTAGCTTCCTAACTACTTCATTCCTTTTGAAATATTTCTTATTTCTTCTGAACGGATGATCAAGAGGTAAAAATTTCCGATGATTATCAAACCATGAAATCTTGCCACTGCATGGCAAAGAAAATGCATCTGACTGACTCATACAATGTGGACATGCTAACTTTCCAGCTGTGCTCCATCCTGATAACATTGAGTAAGCAGGAAAATCACTAATAGTCCATAACAATGCTGCATGCATTAAAAAGTTTGACTTTGTAGCAATGTCATACGTCTCTGAACCTATATTCCATAAATAATTTAGCTCAGCTATCAAAGGTTGCAAAAAAACATCTATGTGCCCTTTTGGATTTTGAGGACCTGGAATTAAAACAGTAAGAAACATAAATTCATCTTTCATGCACATCCATGGTGGTAAGTTGTATGGTGTTAAGATAACAGGCCACGATGAATATTGTTGTCCATAACTTCCAAATGGCTGAAATCCATCTGCAGAAAGTCCAAGTCTGACATTACGTGGTTCCATAGCAAAGGAAGAAAATGTTAAATCTAAATGTTTCTATGCAGGGGAATCACAAGGATGACACATAATGTCTCCATCATGTCTATGGTTTTGATGCCAAATCATATGACTCGCTGTTGCTGCTGATGCATACAAACGTTGGAGTCTAGCAGTCAAAGGAAAATAATACATGAGTTTGTAAGGAATATTTTTTTTCTTCTTCTGATTTACCATGCGAACACCATGCTTGTAACGGGGATGGTTGCAGATTTTGCATTCCATCAATTCACTATCTTGGTTCCAAAAGATCATGCAATTATTGACACAACAATGTATCTTCTCAACTGGCAAACCCAAGTCTCTGATTAGTTTTTTAGTGTTGTAGAAACTATCAGTCATGCAGTTATCAATTGGAAGCAACTCTGACATAAGTTGACATATGTCATCATAACATCGTTCTGAGAAATGATGTTCTGCCTTCATATTCAATAATCTTGCAGTAGCAGATAATTGAGAATGACCAGAAGGAATACCTTCCCATAATTCGCTTTCACTAGCCTTTAATATGTCATACATTTTCTGAACATCAGAAGTAGGTACTTGTTCTACATTTGGTTGATCAAAAGCATTCATTGCATCGTAAACCATCGATTGCATTGCATCAGCAGGGTTATATGATGTTTCTGGTCCAATTGAGTTCGATGATGATGCAACGGAAGGTCCACCAAATTCATATACATACGGCTCTCCATGACAATACCAGTTGTAATAATCTGGAACAAACCCATACCTGCCGATATGAGTTTTCACTGTATCTTCATCACGGAAAGCTGTATTTCTACATTTGCGTTGATTACATGGACACTTCAACTCTGTGCCATTCAAACACTCAGGATGACACTTTGCAAAGTTAACAAATTCTTCCACTCCAACAAAAAATTCGTCACGGATAAATCCATTGTCTAACCTATTATACATCCATGCCTTGTTCGGATACATTGTATCTGAATTCAGATAAGACAATTTAATCAAACCACAAATATTAGCATCCATGCATATGAAAATATGATATTGATGATATACTACAAAATACATCTAATTAATCAAACATTATATAATAGTGAATCAATTATTCTAAGCAATCAAAGAATTTATCAGCAAATTAATCTAATTATTTATACAGTTAATCAAACATTAATCAAACAATATCTAATTAATTAATCAATTAATCTAATTAAACAAACAATTAATCATCTAACCACGATAAGAAAAAGGTTTAAAAAAATTAAACAAACAATTAATCATCTAACCAATTAATCATCTAACCTAAAATAAATCAAACATAATCAAATTCAATTCTATTAATTCAAACAATAATTCAAACAATTAGTTAATTAATCAAATTAATTTAATTAATCTAAAACATTGAATTAATCTAATTAAAATTAATTAATTAATTTCATTAATTAAACCCTATAGGCACGGCAGGCGGCGCGCGCCGGCCGCGGCAGGCGGCGCGCGGCCGCGGCAGGCGCGCGCAGCGGCCGCGGCAGGCGCGCGCGGCCGCGGCAGGCGACGCGCCGGCCGCGGCAGGCGACGCGCGGCCGCGACAGGCGACGCGCGGCCGCGGCAGCTGGCGGCGCGCGGCCGCGGCAGCTGGCGGCGCGCCGGCCGCGGCAGGCGGCGCCAAGTCACGGCAGGCGGCGCCAAGTCGCAGCAGGCGGCGCCGACTGCACTGCCCCACGACCGGCCGTGCGAGGACCCCGGAGGCAGCCGGAGGACACCGGAGGAGGGTTAGCTAGCGTACCTGGGATCGGAGGAGGTTCGCCGGAGGAGTATCGCTGGAGGAGAATCGGACCGTCGTTAGGGTTTGCGTCTCCGCGGGGAAGGGTCGGTCGCCCTTTTTTTTAGAAATTTTGTGACGGACAACTTGCCCGTCGCAAATCAACGACGGCGTTGACCAATCCGTCGCTATCATGAGGCGGTTTGACCCGTCGCTTATAATTAGCGACGGATATTTTATATTATCCGTCGCACTAGCGACGGACGTTGACCAAGTCCGTCGCTGTAGTCAGGTTCTTGACTTGGCGTGAATATTTGGCGACGGATACTATATATCCGTCGCAAATTGCGACGGACTATTAAATAAGTCCGTCACAATTACATAATATTTTTGTAGTGTAATTTAAGGGAGTCAATTAGTATTATAATATTATTCATTCACGTTTATAATAATTTATATATATGTATATATATATATATATTGTTAATATGTTAATATTATTCATTCACGTTTGTAATAATATATATATATATATATATATATATATATTGTTAATATGTTAATATTATGTATTCACGTTTATAATAATTTATATATATATATATATATATATATATATATATATATATATATATATATATATATTGTTAATATGTTAATATTATTCATTCACGTTTATAATAATTTTTATATATGTATATATATATATATACATATATATATATATATATATATATATATATATATTTATTTATGTTTATAATAATTTATATATATGTATATATATATATATTTTGTTAATATGTTAATATTATTCATTCACGTTTATAATAATTTATATATATATATATATATATATATATAAATATGTATATTATAATACGTTTATAATATATATATATGTATATATATATAATATTAATATGTTAATATTATTCATTCACGTTTATAATATATATATATATTATATATATATATTTTAATATTATATTTATATATTATATATTTATATATATATATATATATATATATATATATATATATATATTTTGTTAATATGTTAATATTATTCATTCACGTTTATTTTTGGGGTTAAATAACTTTAAATCTTCCCATGTTTTCTATTGACTTATATTTTACTCTCTCTATTTAAAATATAAGATTTAATCCTCTTATTTTCTATCGAGTTACATTTTATCCTTAATATTTTACTATTTTATATCAAGTAACATTTTATCCTCTATATTTAAAAATAATATTTAATTCCTTTACATTAAAGTAAAATGTGAGAAAACTTATAGAGACAATTGTGTCCTTCTATCTTTTTTTTAATCATTTTTCAATAGACTTTAAGAGTGAAAAAACAATTAAATTGACCATTATATAATTTAGTAAAAATTCTCATAAAATTCATATGCACCAATAAAACAATAGAAAAATATCAACTCTAAAAAGAATAACTAGTTAAAAACTCATTTCACCACCCTCACCAAATCAAAAAAGAGTTAGAATTTTAAATTGATGAATTAAAATCAAATGAAGATAGAACAAAGTGCATCATTAAAAATCACCTCTTTATCATCAAATGCAATATACAATGAAGTAGGAGTGAAGTATTGGTACGACAAAATTATATCAACACACACATTAAAGACATTACAAAATCCAATAAGGAAGTTTATATGCTATTGCGACTATAAAGTTAGTGCTCAAACATCTTAATATACTACATAAATCCAAAACTATTATCATATGGATGTCAATTATTATTTACATGCAGAAAAATAATGGATGTGGGTTCTTCCGGTGTATGCAGAAAAATGGTGGATGTACGTTCTTGTGCTTCTTCTTCTGTTTCATCCATTCACTGGAAGAACCCACATCCAACATTTTTTTACATACAAATAGTAGAATTTTAAGATATTTGAGTACTAACTTTGTAGTCATAATAACATATAAACTTCCTTTCTAGGTTTTATAATATCTTTGATGTGCGCATTGGTACAATTTTGTCACACCAATATTTCATTTCTATTTCATTGTATGTCACATTTGATGATGAGGAGCAGATTTTTTTAATGATGAATTTTATTCTATCTTCATTTGATTTTGGTACCATCAATTTAGAATTTTAGTTCTTTTTTGGTTTGGTAAGGGCGATTGAATAAGTTTTTAGCTAGTTATCCTTTTCAAAATTGATGTTTTTCTGCTAATGCATATATGAATTTTATAAAGATTTTTATCGAAGAATATAATGATAAGTTTAATGTGTTTTTCTCTCCTAAGGTATATCAAAAATGCTAACAAAAGATAAGGGCACAATTATTTTTTTATAAATTTTCTTTCCTTATAGTGAAAGGAGATTAAATATTATTTTTTTAAATACAGGAAGTAAAATATTATTTGATAAAACATATAGGGGATAAAATATAATTCAATAGAAAATAAAGGGGTTAAATATTATTTTTAAATACAGAGGATAAAATACAACTCGATAGAAAATAAAGGATTTAATATTATTTATCCTTTATTTTTCTTTTAGTAAAAAATTTTAATTTCCTGAGACAATTATTTAGACACATTGTGTTTTTTTTAGTTTTTGGATAAAATTTAGTGAAATAATGGATGAATATCTACTAATATGGCAAAAGGTGATTCGCTTAGTCCAGTGCCCCTGTCAATCCTTCCCAGAGTCAACATGGAGGAGGTAAATCACGGGACTTCTAGCCCGGATGATGTGGCTAATGTATGGGGAGGGTGGACACACTGATTTTGTTAGATTTTGACCCCCATACATCAAAATAACAATATTCACGTTCTAACCATTAATCCATCCCTAAGGAATATGAATATCTTCTGATGGTTGAATACTGAGTTGATGTATATTATGAATATTTTTCAATGGGCACGTGCTCTTCAGGTCCCAAACATGATTTTAAATTTGCGATTCTAATATTAAACTTTTGAAAAGACTTTTATAGTCCCAAAGTTGAGCGTTTTATGTTTTTTTTTATTCTAAATTTTAAAAATAATAATTTTAATATCATGTAATGGGAGCGCCTTAAGTTTTTTTTTTAAAAATTATGATTGAACATTATAATCCAATTAAGAAGGTGAACCCTATAGGTTTTAGATTTTTTATTTTTTTTAAACTTAAGTACTATAAATCAATTGGTAAGATGAACCATAAGGATTTTCGATTTTTAATTTTTTTTACCTTGAATATTATAACTTAATTGGAAAAGTAAATCATAGACTAAAATAAAAATAAAATGTTAATTTTGAGATTATTTTTTTTTAAAATTGATATTCAAAATGTTAAAAAATAAGTCAAGTTTAATATCTAAAATGTCGTTTTTCAATTTATATAGAAAATTTTAAATTAAATCAATTAAATAAATAAATAAAAAGAAATTTAAAGTTACAGACAAACGTGTCAACTAACCATCCTTACCCAAACGACGAGTCAACTATCCTTCGTTACCCCGATTCTTAACTTACTCCAAACCCTTGACGCATCCATAGCAGCACCGCCTCAAACCCCTTGACCATGTCGCCGGCGGCGACCGTATTGGCCGGAGTAATCCTCCTAGTGGCTATCTACTGCGGCCTGGATCCCTTCGGCTACAGCCCCATGGCGGCGTTTCCCGGCTTTGAGGCGTACCACGTTGATTTGCCGCCGTGGTCGCAGATCCCCACGGAGACGGACGGCGAGAACCGCCTACAGAAGGCGGAGATCAAGTTCCTTCATCAGATCCAAGGCCCCGAGAGCGTCGTCTTTGACCCGCATGGCCGGGGGCCCTACACCGGCATCGCCGACGGCCGGGTGGTCTTCTGGAACGGGGAGTCTTGGATCGACTTCGCGTATACGTCCCCAAACAGGTAAGATTTGCCCCACCACTCCCGTCCTCTAGTGAGGATCTGCCACCCCTTACCATCTCAGCTATGCGCCCGTGGGGGCGTTCCGCCACCGTTTCTGCTTATACCGTTGATTGCGTAACATAAAAACTCTGTGAAATCTTTTCTCTTTCTAGTTTCGACATGGTTTACTTGGTAGCAAGTTGTTTTGGTTCAAGAGGCAAAAGCTACCTAATCTAACTGCAATCACTGTAGAAATAGCTAGGTGAATGGCCAGAAAAGGCTGAAAAGCCGCCACTTTAAATCAATGTCTCTCACAATCTAAGTGAACTTGTCTTAACGGTTAATTCTACACCCAGAAACTTGATATCTTATTATATTTTGAGGGCTTCATAGCGATTAAGCCTCTTGAAATCATCGACATATTGCAACCGTCGTAAGAAAATTATAATATGTAAAAAATGTTTGTTCCAGGAGTTCTGGCTCAATTATCTAAGGTGACTTATTTTGTTTGAAGTTGCCCTTTTCATCGAGATTCTTACTGCGAATGACATAGTAAAATGAGAAAGTATTAATATATAATGATTAGTACATTGTATGGTGTCAACAGTGTTCTTAATTGTAGTCTGATATTTGCTATTGGCCATAATAGGTCAGCAATATGTGATCCAAAGCCATCGCCTTTGAGTTATTTAAAGAATGAGCATATTTGCGGACGACCATTAGGACTTCGATTTGACAAGAAAACCGGTGATTTGTATATTGCTGATGCCTACTTTGGGTTACTGAAAGTAGGCCCAGATGGTGGTTTGGCCCAACCTTTAACCACTGAAGCAGAAGGAGTACGCTTTAACTTCACTAACGACTTGGACATAGATGAAGAAGGAAATATATATTTCACAGACAGCAGCACCAATTACCAGAGGAGGTATTTCTTTCCCAAATTCTCAATATCTCTTTAAGGAAATGTGTATTTGATGCCGTGCTTTGTGTTTGATATCCTCTTCCGTTGGCTTTAATTCTTTTGTGTATAACATAAAGTTGATTAGTTTCAGGCAGTAGTTCAATATCAAACATCCCAGCTGCGTTTATGCACTGCTGATAGCTTCATAAAACACCATCAATCAATTGAATCATCAGTGCCTTTTTCAAAACCTCATTATATGAAATTCATGCATCATGATTTGTTATGGTTTATTGCTTAGATGTGGATAAAATGGTCCATTAGATACAACATGTGGTTTTTAAGGTGGTTCTTATTACCAATGTCCTCGTTCTAAACATGTGCATTATTATCTTTAACAGGAAATCACTATGACCACACCATCACCACTACCACAACAACAACAACTAAGCCTTATCCTACTGGGTGGGGTCGGCTATATGGATCCTTCTACGCCATTGGGCTTTGTCCCTTATTATATTATCATCTATATTTACATAAAATTTATCTTATTTTATTGTTACCAACCAAGTCTTTTTTGGTCTTCCTCTCCCCCGTTTAATGTGTGTATTTATCATAGTTTCACATCGCCTAACAAGGGCATTTATTGGTTGTCTAAGTACATGTTTGTACCATCTCAAAAGTGTCTTTCAAAGTTCTTCCTCCATAGATGCAACTTCGACTTTCTCTCTAATGCTCTCATTTCTTATTCTGTCCATTCTTGTATATCCACACATCCATCTTAACATCCTCATCTCTGCAACATTCATCTTTTGCTCATGTGCCTGAGTCATAGCTCAACATTAGCACCATATAACATAGCAGGTCTAACTGGCATTTTGTAGAATTTCCTTTTAAGTTTTAGAAGTACTTTACGATACATAAAACACCTTACGTTAACTTCCATTTCAACCATCCTGCTTGTATTTTATGTAAGACATCTCTCTCAATCCCGCCATCACTTTGCAAAAATGATCCTAAATACTTAAAGCTCTCAATTTTAGACAACTTGTTATCTCCTATCTTAAAAATTATCTCATTACGTCTAATATTGCTAAACTTAAACTCCATATATTTTGTCATTATTATACAAAGCCTAAAACCTTTCATTTCTAGTATTTTCCGTCAAGATTCTAGTTTAGCATTTACTCCTTCACGTGTCTCGTCTATCAAAACAATATCATCTACAAACAACATGTACCATGGTACTGTATCTTGAATGTCTCCATGATTAGTGTAAAAAGATAGGGACTTAGAGCTGATCCTTGATGTAACCCTATCCTTATTGGAAAAATATTTCAGTTAATCCGCTTGAAATTTTTACTCTGGTTGTTACATCTTCGTGCATATCCTTAATTAGTTCAATATATGTTACGCTAACACCTTTTTTTTCTAGAATTCTGTATATAATTTATCTTAGGATCCTTTTATAAACTTTTTTTGAATCAGTGAATATCATGTGTAGGTCTTTCTTTTACTCCCGATACTTTTCAATTAATTGTCTAAGAAGATGTATAACTTCTATTGTCGACCTTTCAGGCATGAACCCAAATTGATTTTCGGTCATCATGGTCTCCTTCCTTAATCTTTTTTCCGTTACTCTTTCCTAAAGTTCCATGATATGACTCATTAATACCCCTATAGTTTGCACAATTTTGTATGTTTCCTTTGATCTTATATATGAGAACTAGAGTACTTACCTTCTATTGATTAGACATTTTTTTATTTTTAATATCATATTAAATAATTTTGTAAGTCATTCAATACCTTATTTCCCTAAGCACTTTCATACCTTTATTGTGATATCATTTGATCCTACGACTTTTTCATTTTGCATCCCTTTCAAAGCTTGTTCTACTTCTGAAGTTTGAATTATACGATGAAAATTAAAATTTATATACTCATTTGAACTATTTAAATTGCCTAAGTTAAGTTGGTCCTCTAAATCTTTATTAAAACATTGATGAAAATAAATCCTCCATCTCTCTTTTATTTCGCTATTATTTACTAGTACTCTATTGTATTCATCTTTAATACATGTTATTTGGCTAAGGTCTCTTGTTTTCCTCTCTCCCGCTTTAGCTATTTTATAAATGTCTCTTTCCCTTTCTTTTGTATCCAAGTTTTAATATAATTGTTCAAAAGTTTGATTTTTAGCTTCATTCATTGCTTTCTTAGTCTCTTTCTTGGCAATTGTATATATTTTTTAAAGTTTTCCTCATTCTTATAAATACATAATTCCTTATAGGCTATTCATTTTTTCCTTCACTTTTTCTTGTATTTTCTCATTCCACCACAATGATTCCTTATTTGGTGGTGCACGCTGCTTTGACTCACCGAGTACACTCTTAGTTGCTATTTTCAACTTTGATACCATCTTATTCATGTCGGATTAGAGTTACTATATATTTCATCTAATGCTTGTATTCTTACCTTTTCCTTCAATATGTTTTGTTTCTGATTCGTTAACTTCTACCACTTAATTCTAAGAGTCGTGTATATTTTTCCTCTATTGATATTATGATTAAGGCGTATATCCAACACTACTAATCTATGTTGGGTAGTTAAGCTTTCTATAGGGATGACCTTACAATCTTTACAAATCTTACTATCTCTCTTCCTAACCATAAAAAGTCAATTTGCAATTTATTATTCCCACTTTTGAATGTGACTAAGTATTATTTTTTCTTAAAAAATGTATTAGCTAGTATAAGGTCATATACTATTGTAAAATCCAATATAGTTTTTTCCTTCTTCATTTCTTGTTCCAAACCCATAACTCCCATGTACCCTCTCATATTCTTTATTTTTCACTCCAACATGTATATTTAGATCGTCTCCTATTAAAATCATTTCATTTGGCGGAATGTTTTGTAATACCTCTTCTAAATTGTTCCAAAATCTTGATTTAGTTTCTTCATTTAATCCTATTTGAGGTGCATATATGCTAATTACGTTCACTGCTTCTTTCGCCACTAATATCTTAAGAGTTTTAATTCTATTCCCTTTTCTAACTACTCCAACAACTTTATCTTTTAAAGAATTATCTACAAAAATAACGACTCCAATTCTTGTTTTATTCTTTCCTGTGTACCATAACTTAAAACCCGAATTCTCTATCAGTTTTGTCTTCTCGCCTATCCATTTTTTCTCAAGCAGAATCACAATATTAATTTTTCTCCTAATCACCGTATCTACTACCTCCATTGTTTTACCAGTGAGAGTCTATATTCCTTATTCTAAATCTCAGACTATTACTTTTCTTATAATATTTATTTTTATCTCATCTATGGTGTAAGAACTATTGCCTATTTAATATTATACCCAAGTTCTCATGAAGATGTAGCGGTCCTTGTCGAGACGTTACAGTCGGACCCTGCAACGCGTTCTTTCCGGGGAATATCCTAGCATTAGCATAATGGTTTAATGGATCCATTCATTGAGTATTTGCTTTTACGCTGGCTGTCAATCTAACGCAACTCTCCTCCTTTATCCGGGTTTGAGATTGGCCATGACTCGTCACAGGCAGGGTTGAAATCACCATGGACAATTAAAGTAAAATATCAACTGCTTTGCAATCAAAGAAATGTGCCCAACTTTCTAAATCATTTTATAGTTTATTTTATTTCTGTTCACCACCTCCTTAAATTTATCTTCAACTTGGTGTTCCATCTTTTATGGTTAATTTTTTGTTCTTTGGACATTGACATTGTCTTCCAGGAACTTCATGCAATTAGTATTTACTGGAGATCCTTCAGGGAGGCTGCTAAAGTACAATCCAGTTACAAAAGAAACAACAGTGCTGCGTCGTGGCCTTCAATTTCCCAATGGTGTTAGTCTAAGTAAAGATGGGTCATTCTTTTTGTTTTGCGAAGGCAACCGTGGCCGGTCAGCTGCTGCTTTTCTTCACTTGTGTTTTGTAGTCTTTCCCAGTGTTTCTTAAAATGCAGAGCTTCTAATGCGGCACAATTTCCTTAAAACAGATTGAGTAGATACTGGTTGAAGGGAGAAAAGGCAGGAACCTTTGATGTTTTTGCAAACCTACCAGGCTTTCCCGACAACATCAGAACCAATGAGAAGGGCGACTTCTGGGTGGCCATTCACTGTCGCCGCAGCATGTATGCTCATGTGATGAGCCGTTATTTCCGGTTGAGGAAGTTCTTGTTGAAGCTTCCGATTCCGGCTAAATTCCATTTCCTGATGCAAATCGGCGGCAAGCCTCATGCTCTGATCATGAAGTACAGTCCAGCAGGGGAGTTGCTGGAGGTTTTGGAGGACAGTGAAGGGAAGGTGGTGAGAGCAGTGAGTGAAGTGGAGGAGAAGGATGGTAAGCTTTGGATAGGTTCTGTGCTAATGCCATTCCTCGCTGTTTACTGAACATTTCCAACGTGTCATGGTATGGAATCGAATTTGTTCCATGAATCTACTTTGTTAGCTTCTCTTAAGGACTTGTATGTTATGGGTCATTGCTCTTTGGTTTCCTTATTGGTACTCCAGAATAAATGGGAAGTTTGGCCCTGCAGATTGATAAATTGTTGGTTCATCTATTCCAGTGTTCATTCAGTTTTTAAGATGATTAGGACTACATTTCGCTTGCTTATTTAAAAATGAATAATGATATGCAGCATGAATTTGTAGCATGAAATTCAACATGAATAATGTGGTATTTTTTATATACGCATCCGATTGTCACTTGGACACTAACGGCGGTCTCCGACCGCCGCCCCGAACAAAATTATACCCTGGGGTATAGTGAATCTGTCGGGGATCGCTATAATTAGAATGTCACGTCATTCATGTTGGATTTTATGCTACAAATTTTTGTTGCATATTATTTTTCTTTAAAAATTATGAAATAAAGTGTTTATTAATTATAAGTTTAAATAATCAAAGAATATAATCTGTCTACAAATTGTTGTATTTTTTTTTTTGAATTTAAATTTTGAAGATTAAATTATGCTACAAATAAGTTTATAAATTTTATTATTTCATTAAAATAGATAGTGAAATATATTTGATTAATTTGGGATAATCTGTTGGATTTTATAATTTTCTCATTCACAAATCTAAAGTATTCATAATGAGAAATTCATCAATTTAATACTTTTAAATGAATCATTATTAAAAAAATTTATCAATTAATTCATTGAATCATCGTTATCTAATAAAGTTGGATAGTATATTGATTCAATCTCATAATTTTTTTTATTAATCATCAGAATAAATAGAAAAATATTTATAACAGATGATTCAAAAATCATCCCAGAATTTAAGTCCCAAATGGAATAAAACAGGGCGAGACCATTTACTTACTCTTAAATAGCGCATGCCTGAGTTTTTCTCCATTACGTGCCTTGGATAAAAAATAATAAAACAAAACAAAATAAATCGTACGGCGGTCTTCTTGCCCACAAACCACATCTACTCGAATTTAAATATTAGATCAGGTAGTAAAAAAATTTAGGACGGTCAATTTAGTTTTATTAAAAATTTTTATTGAATCAGGACAAATTAAAAAGTGTTCATGATGAATAATTTAAAAGTTCAATATTTCAAGATTCATACCTCATTTAAAAAAAATCTTATAAAATATATCATAGTTAAAAAAAAATAATTAACGAATTTTTTTTAACTAATCTCGGGCAACCGGTTCGGCTACACGGAAATTTTCTATCGATCATCAGGGTAAATCGAAAAGCGTTTGTAGTGAAAAAATATGTCATAGTTAGAGATCGATAGGTAGATACATGAGATAGCGAATTTAATGATAAAGAACACGTGTCCTTCTAATTTAATATAAGAGATAAAATGCAAAATGAAACTCTTTAGTTTTAATTATTATCATACTGATGTTAAGGATTATTATCTTATTTATTTTATCATGTTCATATAATTTTTTAAAATTCCTTTAATTTTAATATAATAATTCGAATCTTAAATCCTAAATATTAAATTTTAAAATCTTAAACTCTAAAATTTTTTTAAAAAATACTTTATATCCATAAAATATACCAACAAATATAAAAGCTAAAACTCTCCCATATATATATATATAATTTTTTGGTTATGCTAATAAAATTTTAACTTTAGGGTTTAAGAGTTGGATTATTAATTAAGCAAAAAAAATCAAATAGAAAAAATATTTGAGGTTTACTTTCGGTGTGCTCAATAAAATATGGAGGATAACAACTGTTAGCCCCCTAAGTTGGTGGCTGGTTGGATCCAGTCTATTAGCAATATGTGCGAGGTGCACAACATGCAAATTAGCGGAAGCGGTGGCGCGCGAGGCACTACTCAAACCCAAGACATGTAGGTGGCATGCTTGGCAATCGAGTGTGTTGGAACTTGGATGGCTATAGAGGGGGGGGGGTGAATGTAGCCAGACACTCAAATAAGCCCCTCTTGAAAACTTTTTTCTGTGATCAAAGTTAGCAGCGGAAACAAAATACAACAGAAAGAACAAAACAGAGAAAGGAATCAAACCGACGCTAACACAGTAATATACAAGGTTCGGGGATAACTTACCCCTACTCCTTGATGTGCCCGTAAGGTGGGCGATCCCTTGATCGTCGGCAGATCAAGCCCCGGTGAACCCGGATAAGATAGAGCCTCCTTCTCGGTGGAGAAACTTCTCCACAGATCTCACGGATGATGGAATTTGAGTACAGGAGATCACACAAGAAGGAATGCTCACGCAGATCTCACAAGGATGTAGTAGAACGCTTAAGCACAAAGCAACAGAGAGCACGAACACAACCCAACCAAACTTCCCAAGTTTCTGTCTTGTTCGCCTCAGCTCCTCTGCTTCCAGCTTCGTCTCTTAAGCTCTTGCTCAACGTCGCCAGCTCCATCAGCACCACTGACTCACACCCTGACCCACTGACCTCTCTAAGCACTCAGTCCACTGGACACTCCTCCAGCTGAGCCTCCATCAGTTGCCAGCCACGCCTTCGTCAGTTGCCAGTTGCGCCAGACGCCGTTGAGACTTGAAAACACAATAGATCCAAACCTGCTCCTTGGAAAGTCCTCCATTGACCCTCCTTGAGTATTTGAATCCTCTTGTATCACCTGCACACTCCAACAGATGCTTAGCAATGCATATCAAAACATATCAGCAGTGTATCAGAGAATCGGCAGAGAAAACAGACACGATCAGAGCGTCTTACAGCGCGTTTGAATTAAAGTGATCGGTCACCGGACCGATTAGGACTATCCCAGACCGATCAGGCTCCAACCTGATCGATCCTCAGTGAGAAATTTGGGATCGCAAGCTCGTATGATCGGTCACCCTGACCGGTCATCAAACCGATCTAGAAATCAGCTTGCCGCAATCCCGCCTGAAATACACTAGCTGATCGGTCACCAGACCGATCAGGCTGATCCCAGACCGATCAGGCTCCAGCCTGATCGGTCAGGGTGAGAAACCTCGCGACAGTTGATCGTTCAGATTGATCGGTCACGGTTTCTCCCTGATCGGTCACTAGACCGATCAGGAGCCGATCAATAGGTTTGCCAAAGTTACTGGAAGCTCCCTGATCGGTCACCAGACGATCAGACATCACTGGATCGGTCACCAGACCGATCCAAGAGAGAACTTCGTGCCAACTTCTCTGATCGGTCACCAGACCGATCTGGGCAAGGCTAAACCCACTCTTAGTCGAGAGAACTAGCCTCCGGCCTATCTCCGACTCGTGTTTGATCTCTCGGACCAAGACTCCATGCCCAGTCTCACTCACCGGGACTTCAACCTAGCTTCCCAAGCTAGGACCTGGCTTCACTCACCAGGATTTCATCACCTAGCCCTCCAAGCTAGGACTTTTCACCTAACCCTCCAAGTTGGGACTTTTCACCTAACCCTCCAAGTTAGGACTTTTCACCTAGCCCTCCAAGCTAGGACTTTTCACCCAACCCTCCAAGTTAGGACTTTTCACCTAGCTCTCCAAGCTAGGACTTTTCACCCAACCCTCCAAGTTAGGACTTTTCACCTAACCCTCCAAGTTAGGACTTTTCACCTAGCTCTCCAAGCTAGTACTTTTCACCCAACCCTCCAAGTTAGGACTTTTCACCCCCAACCCTCCAAGTTAGGACTTTTCACCCAATCTTCCAAGTTAGGACTTTTCACCTAGTCCCACTAGGTGTGCCTAGTCTCACTAGATCTTTTCCACCTAGTCCCACTAGGTCTTTTCAACTTCACCTAGTCCTACTAGGACTTTTCCATGCCAGCGTACGATCTCCCAGATCCACCTGGACTTAATCTGAATTCATTCAACCAAACTTAAATCATTGTCAACACCAAAACAACAATCAGGGTTAGACTGCATCAACAAATTGGGCCTAACATACGGGCAAGACATGCTAAGAAGCGGAACAACAATGACATTCGGGGTGCTATCCAAGCCTAAGTCTTACAAGAGGGATACTTTGCAATCCAATGGGTGTGACATATGCGCAAGACATGCTAAAGAGCAACAGATGCGGCAGTGAATGAGGCACTGTCCAAAGCCCAAGTCATGCATGGGCTAAACTTGGCAAATGTTCGAGCTGGGCATGAGTATTGGCATGCTGAGAAGTGGTGAAGGTTCCTGACAACGTGTAGGGTGCTGCCCAAGCCCAAGTCATGTTGGGCGAGACTTGGCAAATGCCCGAGCCAGGCATGTGCTCAAGACATGCTAAGAAGCGGTGAAGGATTCTGGCAGTGTGTGGGGAGCTACCCAAGCCCAATGCAGGGCAGACTTGACACCATTTCGAATGTGGCATGTGCGCAAGACATGCCAAGAAACGGATCGACAGCAAGAGCTGTCCAAGCCCAAGTATGTAGGAGGCAGATTTGACACTATCCAAGTGGGCATGTGCGCAAGACATGCCATGCAGTGGATTAGGCAGTGCACGGGGTGCTGCCTAAGCCCAAGTCAAGCAGGGGTAGACTTGGCAACCATCCAGGCGAGCATGTGCGTAATACATGCTAAGCAGTGGAGAATGTGACAATGCGCGGGATGCTATCCAAGAGCACTAGACATATAGGGGCAGATTTGGTGATCATGTGAGCAAGGCATGCCTGCACAGCGTACCAAGTAGCAACACGGTGAGGCGGTGTGCAGGGTCGTCTAACCACAAGTCATACAGGGGCCAAGACTTGGAATGTAGCGAACATATGTAAAGGATTGAAGGTGCTAGGTCCGAGCATTTAGCCAAGCAAGACTTGTAGGGAAAGTGAGTCATGGCATATGGCTGGCACATGCAAAACGACACAATGGAGTAGTTGGGGTTGTTTCACCCAAGTTTATTGGGTGGGACTTGGGCCATGCACGAGGTGCGTATACAAGACTTTGACACAAGTCCAAAGCAAAGGAGCAACAGGGGCTATTTTTGCCCAAGTTCCTGGAGTGGGACTTGGGTCATGCACAAGGTATGCATACAAGACTTTGACGTGAGGCTAAAGCAACGAACTCATGGGCGTGCATACATGCTTTGGCATGGTGCCAAAGATGCAAAGCCATGGGCCAAATACCTGGTGTGCGGGCAGACTTTGGCGTGGTGCCAAAGCAGCGGCCATAGTCAAGGAGTGTGGACTGACACTTGGCGTGGGGCCAATGTAGTAGAATTACAGGGCAAAGCATAAGGTATGAAGATCACTGTTTGGCATGATGCCAAAGTAGCAAATCCATGGGCCAAGTGGACTGACATTTAGCGCGATGCAAAATCAACGAAGCCATGGGATCAAGAAGTGCAGGCTGACACTTGGCTTGGAGCCAATTCAGCCAAGATATGCGGACAAAACGATTTTGGGGGAAGTTGAGTTAGTTTTGTACACTTGGCATTCATAGTCAGTGCAATTACCTTGTAACCGCTAATATAGCCGCTGTCTATGCACTATAAATAGGCAAGGTTGTCATTGGCATGAGACATCCTGGAAGGGCCAAATCGTGAAGGAATTATGAGCAAAGTGTGAGTGATTTGTATGGGCGGATCATGAGTGTTTTGTGTGCAATTCTGTATTTTTCCACTTGTGTTCCTTTGTTATTGAGAATAATTGTAAGTACCTCGAGTGAGTTTTGATATGATCAACCAAGTTAAATTAAGTTCCGTGTATTTTTTTCCTTGTGTCTAATTGTACAGGAGCTTAGGAGTACAAGAAGTCGAATGAAAAACATAGCAGACGAGAATGATGACACGGGGAAGGGAGCTGACGGGCTGAGTGCATCCGAGGGATGTAGAGGTTGTAGAAGAATACACCGGTGCACGAGAAAGGCATGTGCGACGTCGGAAGGACGAGAAGCCGGGGAGAAAACCCATTTAAGGTGAAGAGTTGGGTTTGGGTGAACCTAACTTTGGTTGGCCGGAAATCACTCAAGTGAACAAAGACAAAGAAAGTCAACACGAATGTTAGCTTTGCTCAAAAGGTCAACTGAAGCGCCTCCGGGATTCCTCAATCGAAAAGACTTTTGTACAAAAGCTAAACTAAGACATCTAAAATGATACCCGAGGTGTCTCATGTTGGAACTGAGGCGCCTCAGGTCAGAACCGAGGCGCCTCAGGTCAGAACCGAGGCACCTCAAATCAAAACTTATCGTTGAGCGATCGTTTGTGCCGTGGATAAAATTTATCCAACTGAGGCACCTTATATCACAACTGAGGCACCTCAGGTCTACGTCAGCTAACGGTAACACCTTTTTTCAGGCTATAAATAGTCCCTAGAGCTAAGAAGAAAAAAACAATTGTAATACTCTTTCCTAGTCTTTCTACGAGATGTTTAAAGTCTGTAAGAGACTCCTCTGTAGGGATGGAAACAGGCCATGCCAGGTTAGGCCAGACTTTTACCTTAATAGACTAGGCATATATAGTAACAAAATGGCCCGAGCCTGTCCTGTGACTTGTTATAGACTTTGTTCTTAGCATAAGCCTGACCTGGCCTGCGACCTATTAACAAAGACTATAAGTTAGAGCACTTTATACAGGTCAACATGCCAAAGCATTAAACAAGCCAAAAACCAACCTTAACCAGACTTGCATTATATAAGCTTCAAAATAGGCCTTGCATCATACAGACCTCTAAACATGCCAGACCTACAAATATATACATATGTATCTAATCTTAACAGGCTCAGGCCAGCCTGTCAGGCTTGGTAGTCTTTATATTGAGTCTGGGCTTGACCTGATTAGAAAACTATGCTTTAAAACAGACTTGAATATTATTCTATTTCTAAACAGACCAAGCCACAGGCCCCTGACAGGCCGCCTGACTTATTTCCATCCCTACTCTGCCTACACCAAAGGAGACATTTTTAGTGAAGTTTTTTCAACGTCTTCGATTAGCAACCGTCGCAGTTGAAACCAAGTAAAATCTTTCTAGTCTGTTTCTAATTTTCTATTTGTTATTTATGATTAAGTTAATTGCTTAACTAATCTTCTATTTTTACTAAGAAAAGACAAAAGATCTAGTTTTATATTTGCAGGGCTATCCATCCTCTCTAGCCAGCTACTTAAAGTTATAAGATGATGACCGGTTCGAACATTTACCCATCGAAGTTCTAGGGAAAATTCGAGTTTTGGAAACGCCGAATGAAGGTATTCTTCAAAATAGATTTTAATATTTCACTAATTATTAAATATGATTTTGAAGCACCCGAGGATAAGAACGGAGAAGAACTCGGAGAACACCATTGGACTAAAAAACAGTGCATCGAGTTCATGGTAAACGGGAAGACCGAGTTTCACCTTCTAAGCGTATTACCAATCGAGGTGCTCGAAAGGATTGACTCTTACACATCTGCTAAAGCTCTTTGGACGAAAGTTCTAGAACTCCAATAAAATCCAAAAAATGCAAAATTTGACTCCTCGATAGAGACCGACTCATCTTTAGAAGAGTCCAAGAACAAAGAGACTATCAGACTAGCTCTAATAGCCGAATACTTATCGGAAGATGATGAAGCAACCTTGAAGAAAAGCATCGATGAGGGGAGAGCTACGTCAGAAGATGACAACGATAAAGGGGGAGCGTGTATCCGCAAAATGGCAAGTGAGATATGTAAACTTTCTCCAGACTAATTATACTCAGGTATTAAATTGATGATAGAATCTTTTTGCAAATTAAGGACAAAGTATGTAAAAATGAAAAAGGATAATGTTGATCTAAAAGTCAAGTTTTCTACATCATGTCCACTGGAATATTTTGACAAATTAAAGCATGAAAATGAAAATTTAAAAGAATAAAAAGAAGTCTCGAAAAAAGATTTTTCATACTCAAATTTTTTACATGCTCCAATTAAAAATATTTGATAGCAAAATTGATATTTGAGGAACCATAAGGGTCAAATTATAAATGTGCTCTGTTCCGGAAGGAATCGACGACGATGTCTAGTCACCGGGGTTCTGCCCACGTGGAAATCGCTGTGGCAGGGAGGAACTCAGTGCTCTGCGAGATCAATACAAGCGTTAGGGAAACACGCCAGAGATTGTCCGACAGAGCCCACGCCAACGCTCAAGTCAGTGTATTGAGGGAGACTAAAGGCAGCAAGAAAGGAAATGTGTGTAGAGTTAAGAGAGCATAACCCCCTTACCAGAGTGGTTGGGCTACATTTTATACTGATGGCGGCAGACTTGGCGCGTTCCCTTGATCTGTGTCACGTCTCCATGACTCATGGCACGTCCTCCCCCACTTTCGGCGGTTACTGGATAGCCTTTGAAACGGTCTGCGCCGTTATTATGCTTCAACCCGTTGCGACATTTAAGGGTCGTGATGACTCCTTATGACGGGGATCTATATCCGTAGATCCGCAAAAAGAGGGGGGGGGGGAGATTGCTACTTGAGGTCACTCGTTACTTGGGCTCCGCCTCCCAAGGTGATCTCGGGGTCTTTCGGCTTGAGTGGTCGCTATAACTCCCGATGGGCACTCGGGCCTTAACCCCCAGGGTGATCCCGGGAGGGGTCTTCTGGCTGACCCTCTGTGGCGTGCCCCCTGAGGGGGGTCCTAAGGCCCGGGAAGGAGGGACACTTTGACCCGTCGTATCATGCCTCGCAGCTTCTTCATCCTACATGCCCGCCACGGGCTATTCAACCTCATCATGCTAAAAAATTATGTTCTAATCAAATTTTTTGATAAATCCAATAGGTAAAAACTTATATCGGATTCCAAAACCCTATTTATCCTATTGAAATTATTTGCATATTGTAATTTAAATTTTTTATTATAATTGAATAAATTATGTTTAGAATTTCAATTACTTGAAAAATCTTTTGAAATCATGTTTGATGATATTTAAATTGTTTGAAATTTTTTTGATAAATAATTATGTTATCTACTTTTAGAAATTTTTTAAATTTTATTTAGAGTTAGACGATTTTTTACGAATTAATGTTAAAAACTCAAAATTTTAAATTCAAAAATACTTAAAAAATTATTTTTGAAAAATTAGATGTTGTAGGATCTGAACATTACAATTTGAACATTTAGAAAAATTCTCATGATTTTTCATAGTTAAAATTCAATTTAAAAAATTATTTTTCAAAAATATCTAAGTTGTGAAATGAAAAATATTTTTTGATACTTATAAATTTTATTTTATTTTGAAAATTTTTACAAAGCTACATTTCCTGATTTGACACTTTAAAAAAATATTCAAAATTTTATGACCAATATATGATTTTTCATAAATCTATTTTTAAAAAATAAATTTTAAATATTAAAAATCTCAAAGATGTTTTTTTAAATCAATTTTTCATTAACTCTCTGTTAGATTTCATACACTAACAAAAATCAGTAATTAATTTTATGGTGAAAGCTATTTTGGAAATTCATTTATAATAAAAAGCTTCTTTGCTTTTGACAATACAAAATATGTTTTCATATTTTGAAAAATGTTTTTTTATCCTCTTAGAAATTTTTTTTAGTATTTTCTAAAAATTGTTGCATTATTTTTGACAAAATCTAGTTTTTTGATTTGATCCAAGTGAGAGAATTTTGAGGGTTAAGGGGAGGTTTATTTGAAATATATTTAATTGCCAAATTGCATGTACTTAATTGTATAATCTATTTTATAGTTTTTGATAAACTATGTTATTTTCTTATTTATTTTATCGTAACTTAACTTGGGTTAATACACATTAAAAAAGGAGAGACTATAACTATCCCTGGTGAGTTTTGATGTGATCAACCAGTCAAGTTAGGTCTTGTATTTTTTCCTTGTGTCTAAGTGTGCTGGAGTTTAGAAGTATAAGAAGTCGAGTGGGAGACACATCATATGAGATGGATGTTATGGGGAAGGGAGCTGACGAGCTTGGTGCATCCGAGGGACACAGAGCTTATGGAAGAGTACATTGGTGTATGAGAAGGGCGTGCACAACGTTCGAGGGACAAGAAGCTGGGAAGGAAGCCCGTTCATGGTGAAGGTCAGAGTCGGGTTCGGATGAGACTAACTCTGGTTGGCCTGAAATCAATTAAGCGGACGAAGGCGGAGAAAAGTCAACATGAATATTGACTTTGACCGAAAGGTCAATTGAGACGCCTCAGTTGCCTCTAGAGGCACCTCAGTAAAGCTAAACTAAGGTATCTCAGTCTCAGATGATACCTAATGCGCCTTAGTTCCGGAATTAAGGCGTCTCAGATTAAAACTTATCGTTGAGTGACTGTTGGTGTCGTGTGTTAGGTTTGGTAGGAGAGCTAGAGGGGGTGATTAGCTCGGATCTTTGCTTGTTGATGATTTGTTACGGCGGAAGACTTGAGCAATGCTAACACCTTGATTTTACTTGGTATCCACCTCCTTCAGGTGACTAATCCAAGGGTCCTCTCTTCCTCACTCTCTCATACACTATGAAAGATCTCCTTCTTGAGGTGGAGAAATCTTTTACAAGCTTACGAGAAGAAACTACAAGAATATAAGCAAATACAATAGAAATCTTACAAGATTTACAACCGTGAGCTCTTTTGCTTTTCTTGCTTTTTTCAAACATGGAATCACCTCTAGAACCTTGGAAATGCAGCAGCACTATGCTCCAAGACTTCTCTTGAAATGACGATGAAGGAGAAGAAGATGTGTCGAAGCCCCGAGCTTCAAACTTACGTGAAAACCCTATATAGCCGACGCCTAGGGTTCCCTAATCGATTACCCAATCGATTACCACATCAGACTTAGCCATTCAACGACTATTTTAAAAGCTTAATCGATTTGTCGATTAGCAAATCGATTAAGAAGTTCTTTATCGAATGCCGAATCGATTAAGAAGTTCTTAATCGATTGCCGAATCGATTTAACACCTTTCTGTGCTCTCGCGTAATACTGCTATAATTGATTGACCAATCGATTACCGGACACCTTAATCGATTGACCAATTGATTAAGAGAAGGCTGAATCGATTACCCAATTGATTCAGCCAACTTCTGTTCTCGTAACTCATTTCTCTCAATCGATTACCCAATCGATTACGGTTCGTCTTAATCAATTACCCAATTGATTATGATTCACCTTAATCAATTACCCAATTGATTACGGTTCGCTTTAATCAATTACCCAATTGTTTAGAACCTTTTTGTTCTTACGAGACAACAACCCAATCGATTACTCAACCCTAACTTGCTTAGCTCAAGTCTAGGGTTCCTTTACCTAACCCCGGTCAACCGTGACCTGTTAGGACTTCCTCACTAAGTGTTCGATCATCCCTTTGACCGACTTGAATTTTTCCTTACCAAGTTCCCAACTAGGACTTAACCTAGTTCTCA
Source organism: Boesenbergia rotunda (assembly GCA_024364735.1). Classification (NCBI taxonomy): domain Eukaryota; kingdom Viridiplantae; phylum Streptophyta; class Magnoliopsida; order Zingiberales; family Zingiberaceae; genus Boesenbergia; species Boesenbergia rotunda. Next base: position 80,682 of record JAGFNQ010010026.1, read on the forward strand.
AACAGGTTTACCTAACACTCGAGTTAGATCTAGTCTCTCGGTAGACTTTCACCTTGCCAACGTGCAATCTCACCGATCCACTTGGACTTCACTTAGTCCCACTAGGTGTGCCTAGTTCCACTAGGACTTTTCTCGTGCCAACGTGCGATCTCCCCGATCCACTTGGAATTCACCTAGTTCTACTAAGACTTTTCCCCTGTCAAGTCTCCAGTCAATCTTGACCCACTTGATTGACAAGATATTCAAACATCATACGATATTCAAACATCATTATCAAACATCAACACTTAAGCTTACCACACATAAGCTCACCTGAGCCTAGTCAAACTAGGTTAACCCTAACCTAACAAAGATTGCACCAACACCGTGGATAGAATTTTATCCAACTGAGACATCTCAAGTCCACATCAGCACAACGACAACACCTATTTTCGTGCTATAAATAGCTCCTAGAGCTAGGAAGAAAAAAACAACAATCGTAACACTCTTTCCTAATCATTCTATGAGCTGTTTAACGTCTGTAAGAAGTTTCTCTGCCTACACCAAAGGAGACATTTTTAGTGGAGTTTTTTCAAAGCGTTGGATTAGCAACTGCACCAGTTGTAATCAAGTAAAATCTGTCTAGTCTCTTATTGATTTTATGTTTGTTGTTTATAATTAAATTAATTGCTTAACTAATCTTCTACCTTTGCTAAGAAAGGGTAAAAGATCTAGTTTTATATTTGCAAGGCTATTCACCCCATATTGCTGGCCTATATGTGACCTACGATAATAAAGGTTGGGAGTTTTCTTGTAATTGTGTCATTGGCTTATGGATTCATTGGGAATCTTGCTCATTACATTGGACATTCTTTGTTCCTCGGTGGTGTATTTGTTGGAAGGATGAGTCAAGTGCGGAACTTGATTACAGCGCAATAAAATGTTTGAAGGTAGAAATTTACCCCTTGACAACTACCCTATATATATCTATATCTATATCTATCTATAGAGAGAGAGAGACGCTCTGCTGCGGAACAAACGTCATGCACCCATGCCGCCAGTGATCTAGGTGCTTGGTTTTGATACAGGCAGCTAGATTCCATTTTTTAAAATATCAACATTTCTTTTTAAAAAAATAACACTATATCTTATGAGTATCTAAAAAAAATTTTATCTTAAACACTATAACCCAAGAGGGAAGCCTAAACCCTAGATGGAAAATCTTATTTGCTTGAATCCACTATAACCCAACCCCTACATTCTAAAATCTTAAACATTAAATACATATAATATATTCCATGAGTATCTAAATTTTTTTTATCTTAAATACTATAACATAAGAGAGAAGCCTAAATCCTAGAGAGAGAATCTTATTGGCTTAAACCCACTATAATCTAACCCCTAAATCCTAAAATCTTAAATGCTAAATACATATAATATATCCTGTAAACATTATTTTTTTATCTTAAACGTTATAACCAAAGAGGGAAGTCTGAATCTTAGAGGAAAAATCTTATTGTCTTAACTCCACTATAACCTAACCCCTAAAATCTAAAATCTTAAACCCTAAATACATATAATATATTTCAAAAAATAAAAAAAATCTGTTGATGAAATTCAATGGCGCTTAGATTCAATCCAGGTGCCCTGGTCCACATAAGTCGCAACATTTGACCTGTAGCATAGTATATATTAAAAAAAATTAAATACATTTGCCCTCAACGCCCCGTCAATCTGTCCTAAAATTAATACGGAAGAGATAAATCATAGGGGCTAATGACCCGGATGCTATGACTAGCGTCAGGGTCGGCTCAAGCCAATTTAAGGCCTTAGGCAAAAAAAAAAGTCTTTAACATTGTTTAAAAAAATTTACTTGTCCTTTTTCATTCAGACTTGTAACTGACAACCAACTTGGTCGAAAATAAATATATTTAGAATTGCTAAAAAACTAAGAAAGATAAAAAAATGTCTAATTACTCAAATAAAATATGAAAATAATAACTCTTAAAAAAGGAATAAATGAAATGGGACAATAATAGAAAAAAAAATCATGTTTCCAACTTCAACTCATCATCACCGCAAATCACCAAAAAAATAAAATAATACATATACTAATGATAAAACTCAATATAATCATTAGAAAATGAAGATCGTAACGAGATGAAACCAGCCATTATCATTTATTAAAATCTAAATAAGCCATTTTAGGCACAAAACAAAAGAAAAAATAAATCATATTTTTTATCACCTAAATCAAAATAGTTGTAAATGATAGAATACAAATAAAAGGGAAATCAAAAACTGTATTTCTGTAAATACATATAAATAAAAGCAAAACTTAATATCTATCAAGGAAGCGAAATGACAAAGATATCTAACTCACTATTGCTCAAAAATAATAAAATCATCTATTTCGATCGAACACAATATGGATGAATCCCTCAACATATGAACATAATTAAGCAAGGAGCATAGTAGCACCAACCGAATCAACATGACAGCGTTAGATGTAATTTCTCTTTCCCAATATCAATGTGCGAGAGAAGTACAAAGAGAGGGAGCAAGTCAAGGGAAGAGGGGGAACTCGATAAAAGACTAATATTTTTTATTTTGCATTGCATGGATAAAAAAATTTTAATTTATGTTCTTACTAATCAGAAGAGAAAAAAGTCACTAACAAAAAATAAATGTAACGAAAGAAGGCTAGGGTGGAAAGATATTGAAGAGGAATACATTAGATCTTATAAAATAACATACATAATAAAAATTAAATTTAAAATATTAAAAAGAGAACCCCTTATGACTTTATCCATTGGAACCATAATAAGATTTTTATAAAATTTATAGTTTTAACTAAAAAATAAGATACTTAAATTTTTTATCAAAATCTTATTCTTTTCCATTCTCTTAAAATATATAATAAAAATATATTTAATATATCAAAAATAATGGACCTCAATAAAAATTGAGGCCCTAGGCATAGGCCATTACCTAAAGACGACCTTGACTAGTGCATGAGGAACATACTGGTTTTACCATGTTTTGACTCGTAAATCTTAAGATAATATTACACACATTAACTATTAGTAAATCCTATATAGATAATAATTAACACAAGCAATATTATACAATGTGTAGCCATTAGTGCTAAATTATTACAATAGTATTAAAAATAAGAATATTTTTAAAATATAAATTTAGATAATCCAATGTTAAATTGAGTAGATGAGGTTATGGCATGCGAATTAGTTGGAATGTGGACCATTTCAATATTTCAATAATCCAATATCTTAATTACCCAAAAGCAATAGTTATCTACTTCCAAGACATTTCCTTCTCATCAATAATCGACTATTTATTATTTTATTTTTTATCCAACCTCATCAGGTGCCCCCACCCACCTGATGATAAATATAATAAAATATTCGTATTAAAAATAATAAATATAATAAAATATTTCACTGATGATAAAACTACATCGAGTTTGAATTCAAGTAATTGTAAAATATCGCCTGCGGCTTGGAACGGGCTAGATTATTCCACGTCAGTTAGTCTGATGATCAACCGTCCGATTGTTACAGGAACCGTCCGGTCCATGCAAGCAACCGAACGGGAAACCGTCCGCTTGACTGTAGCGCGGCTCTATCAGGTGCCACGTCAGACACCGCACCTCTCGGCTCCAGTCCACGAGACGAAACTACCTTCTCCGACGTCCTCAAATTACTCGAATTTTTCGTGTTAAGATGGGTAACTGAAGGGTTAAAATAGTAAATTCGAAGTGGTAATTTGTATGCTTGCAGTTTGAAATGCGATGGTGGCCGTCGTCCGTTTTGTCCTCTTGCTTCGGAGGAGACAAAGCGACAGCGATAGGGAGAGCGGGCAAGGCGGAGGGCGATCGATCGATCGAATCCGAGGTCGTCGCCGGGAGAGGAACTAGAGTTCTTGAGGAGGGGGGAAGATCGGTATGACTGTTTGGATCGATCCTGTCTCCGGCGAGTTCCTTTCGAGTTCAGAGGGCCCGATCTTGTCGGACGAGTGCGGATCGCAGGGTGTTGCGCGTTGATTCTTCCGAGACCTTTAGATCTCCGAAGGTTCGGTCCAATCTACTGTTCTCATTGGCGATCTTATTACTTCGCCCATCTTTTGTTCTCGTTGGCAATCTGGTGTTCTTGTTGGCGATCTTATTTGATCTGGAAAGATTTACGTTAGGATCTCTAATGACGCGTTCGATTTCTGTCAGTTGGGGTTTGGATTACTTTTGATTGTAAATTTGTGTGTGTTTTTCTGTCTAGTTAGATGGATCAGTCTCCAGAGTTGGATTGTAGACTGTGAGTTGCAGACGACTCTTGCTTTGACGAATCGTATTTGTTTTTCACTTTCTAATTCTGTGTTTGTAGGTAGTGTAAAGTGTAAACTTATTCTTGAAATGGATTGTTGCAGATTTCAATTCTAGTTAGTGACCTCACGTTGTAACATGGATTCTGGTGATGGAGTTGAGATGGAATGTAAAGCACCCACGGAGCAGGAACCCAAGGTTAATGGGTTTGGTTCTCATATAAACAAGGAGAATCATGTCGATAGTGACTCTGAAAGTGCATCTAAGATTGAAGTGCTTGATTCTTCTGGAGGCAAGGAAGAAGTTTCTGTATCCCCTAAGAACAAAACGCCATATTCTGCTATGAATAAGGTTCTTCCCTTGGTTTTTTCATGGCGTTTATCATAAAACTTACAGAAACGTTGACTAGATAGCATAGCTATACTCTCCTTTCTACAGGAAGGTAAGCCTAAGGCAAAAAATCAATTGAAGATGACATCAGAAATTGCTGGTGGCCGGAATGGTTCTGCAGTTGAAGTTCCAAAAAAAGGGAATATTCTTAAGCAAAGTATCTCATTTCCTTCTAGAGGTTCTCGTGCAAATAGCATTCGAAAATCTTCCAGTTCCGCTAGGCACTCTACAGTTATGTCATCCATTGCAGATGGTTCGTTCTCTCCATGTTGTATCTAGTCGCTTCCATCATTTTCTTTCCCTTGTCTAAGTATTACAGCGTAGCAATAGGTAATGTTGGTATTAAGCATTCTGCTTTGTCTGCTGATCTAAATGCTCGGAAAAAGTTGAATCATAAGATGGTAAGTTCATTGCTACTTTTCTAGAATATATAATTCAAACTATATTAGGAAGTGAAGTAATGTAATCTGACTACTACTAGTCTGTTGGCTGAATTTAAATATGTGAAGATTGACTCTGGGGAGGCGACTAAAAATGGATCTGCTTCTGGAGCTGCAAAGTGAGTTGTTGTTTCTTCTTTTAAGTTTCATAAATTTTGTTGTTAATGATTGACTAATTCAAATGTTTTTACTCTATTGTTATACATCATGATCTATTAATTTTTATATTTTGAATGTGAGCTTGAGATGGATTGTGTTTGTTCTTAAATTTTCAAATTTTTTTCTCTTCATCCTTGGCTAATTCGATACTTTTTTTATATATGTCTATCTATCCCCTCTTTATGCATTCTTGAATGTAATTAGCTTTAAATTCTGAATGGTGGTATGCATTCAATAATATAAGTCATATTAGATAGTTGCATAATACTCCTGCATAAAAATCAGGCTTATAGATGGCAATCTTATTTACATATTGTTTCACCAGTAAGCAAGCTTTCCATTTCTTCCATCTTTACTATGTCTAATGTACATTTTGTCTCAATTTGAAATTTTTTTTCTAATTGATGCAATTAAAGATGGCATTACAGGTCAAATGATCACAAAACAGTTCCCTTGATGCACACATTGCCTACAAAAAAGGACGACGATGCTAACTCAATTGCCTCGTAATGTTGTTTGTTTAATCATTTCAACATGATTGAAATTTTCAAATGTGGTGTTCTTTCTGAGTTTCCTGTTATTCTTATTTCAGAAGTTCAACACGTGCGAGACAGAGCATTGGTTCTACTTTTAGCTTTAAGTTGGATGAGCGTGCTGAGAAAAGAAAAGAGGTTAACCAATTCCTTTTTATATTTCATACTTTTAATTTTAACTCTTAACTGTTTTTTAAGTTTTCAGTTTTTCATGAAACTTGAAGAGAAGAATCATGTGAGGGAGTTGGAAAAGAACAACTTACAGGAAAAATCTAAGGTGGTCATTTTGATGATAGAGATTGAATTTTATCACTATTCAGGAAATTATTTTATAGTGAATATGCTCAGGAGAATCAAGAGGCCGAGGTCAGAAAGCTGAGGAAAAGCTTGACATTTAAAGCCACCCCTTTGCCAAACTTTTATCAGGAACCTGGACCTCCTAAAGTTGAACTAAAGAAGGTAATGATATGTTTTTGATACTGTTTAGAAGTTTGTAGCTGGTTTCGGTCTTCCATCAACTATAAGTAGATTTGGACGAAATTCTTATGACTAGGGGTGCTTCTGTTATAACTAATTACGGGTACTAGGAAAAGTTTTACATTATTAATTCATTGCACTTTCACTTTTTTTAGGAGTGATCCCTTAATATAAGTACAATGCCGGTGAAATATAGTTCCCCAAATTTAACAACTAGCATAATTTGGTCAACATGAAATATCAACTGCTATTTATGTTTTGATCAACTCATAAATCCATTGCCTTTCGTGAGTGTTCCGTGCATGTAGGTTTTGTAGATTGGATTGTCTGATCAAAGATCTGATAGAATGTATATGATGTCAATTGTGTGCAACAGGAAGTTAGAACTCAGAATGTAATTGGAACACTAAATTCAGATCACTGTCGCTTTCATTTTCTTTTGATATTCTCTAACAATATTAATCTCAACATATAATCATAATGAGAGGCACACATTTTACTAGACAAATCCTTTCCAGACATTTAGGCACACTCTCCCTCTCCAATTGTGTTTCGTATGAATTAGTTAAAGCTACTTGCTCTTGTTTCACGAGATTATTTTGAACTTGATATGGATATTCTAATTTATTTCATGAAACTCTACGAATTACCCACAAACAATGACTAAATTCAAAGTCATTGTCATCACAACTTGAACAATACATCTCGGAAAGAAGATTTTGCCTTGCTGCACTCAATTTGGTACAATTTCTGCACCGGTGTTGATTTCTTGAATCTCTGAAGTTTGTAATCCAGTATAGGTATAATCCCTTTTGCTTTCCTTATGCATAAACTTACTGAAGCTAACTCCAGCCATTATGATGCACTGCATATTAAGATTTGATAACTTATGTATTAGTATTGATGCTAATCCTTTGTTCATTTTACAGATCCCGACCACACGCCCTAGGTCTCCAAAACTTGGGCGTCGCAAGTCAATTGCCACTACATCTCAAACTGGTAATTCAAGAGAGAACTCCTGTGTAACCATTAGCGCAAACAAACTGAATGAAGGTAGCGGTGAGGCCACAGCCATCAAGGGGAAATCGCTTACTTCAAACAACCCAAAGCAGAAGACGATTTCCAAGATTCCCTCACAAAGTTCTAAAACTGCTAAGCCCAATGCAAAATCATCTGACTCGGTTACAAAACCTTCAAATCAAAAGCCCAAAATACAGAATTTCAAAGCTGAAACCAGCAGCATTGCAATTGAGATAGCAACTCCTGGCGCCAAGGACCAATTTGAGGAAGATAAAACAGTTGCTGAAATAGCTGAGCTTGTTCTCGGACATGAGGAAATTGCGGCGCAAAGTTAAAAGACGTGAGCTTGTTTATGAGTCGAGTACATACAAATAATCTTGATGCTTTCTATTGTCCTGAACTAGGTTGATTGTCTTGTGAGACTAGATCATAAGTATTGTTTGATTGTTTCCTGTTTTAGGGTTTGATTTGGTAATGGTTCTGTTATATCACCCAGTGCAAGTAGACCGTCTTTCAGGCTGTGTGTTGATGTGTAATGCATCCTTGGTTCCCTTTGTTTTTTTTCAAAGATTTCTTCCTGCCTTTCCCGGTCAGTTGGTGTCTTGAGATTGAAGCGAGACAAAACACGATTTCTTTTCATATAAAATACTGAAATTGATCGGCCTGAGCCTGCAAAAAAAAAAACTTTAATAGAAAGATTCAAATTGGGCACAATCAGCCAATCACGGCCTACCGAGGCTAGTAAAGCTTGTAAACAATTTCAATAGCCTAATGAGTTCCCAAGCCTACGTATGACTAGTGCTTAGTGGGTGTTGTCGGGCTTTTGATGTTTATTTAAGAAGGTAACTGAGTGACACACTGAACTAAATTATTGAAATAATTATTCACGTTAGACTTTCTTTTTTTACGAATTGGAAGACTTCATTTCAATTTGACTTGAGTTTGATGAGAGTTTATTGACGAACCAATTCGTGATTTTTTTCATGAATATTAACAAATGAATATATATCAAATTTATTTATTTATATTAAATAAACGTAAACAAACTCGTAATAAATCGAACATCAAGTTTGGAACGTTTGATTCATTTACGCGGTAGCCTTCCTTGGGTTACTGATTTGCCATTTCTGGGCTAATGCCATGGGCGATAATAAAACTACTGGGCTGCATTCCTAGTGCCCGATACCGTATAGCCAACAATGGGCTGAACTAAGACAAAAATTAGTTTAATGGGCGGCTCTTCATGGTTTTATAGGCCATGCAAGTAGCTGATCGGCTTTGCTGGAAGATATTGATCTTTTGGAGCGGAAGATAAACTTCACTTCCATAAGAAAAGAAAATTAAAATAGACAGAAATTCATGGGTTGTACGTAAACATTGTGCTCAACTATTTGTAGGAACACAAGCAAACACATTCCGAGCTGCGGAGTGCTGTTAGGGCGGGTTACATCTTCAAGCCACGGCATGCTAAAGCACATATTTTTCATTTGACAACTTGGGAACAACAAAGTGAATGACAAATTGATGTACGTTGATTGTAAGACCTATCCGTTATGCCAACGGATGGATGAGATGGAGGACGATTGTTTCTTTGATTGTTCAGCAATCAAACTGTCATGGGCCATGCGATAAGATGCAAATTTGACTCAATATCAATCGTAAATATGCCACATTCACAAATCTCTATGAGATAAGATGCGAAGTCAGACTCAATATCAGCCTCAAATTTGCCACAGCCATAATGCAGAGACAACTGCTTTAAATCTTGTCTCTTGGGTCTCTTTTACATGCTCCATTTGTTCCTAGAATTGTGGTGTAGCGAAAGGATGACTAATCATTATCTAAAGTATTCACGGTTCGATCCCAATTATAATATATTTATAAAAAATTTTCCTTTAAATGAAACACGAATCCTAAGACGTTGAACTTCTGGACCGTCCACCGTGAATACTTTCCGATTTACCCTGACGGTCGATGAAAGACTTTCGTGAGACCGAACCGATCGTAAAGTTCGACGTCCCAACTGATGTTTAGAAAAGTTCAAATACTTAGGGAGTGTTTGGGAGAGCTTCTGCTACCTGCTTTTTAGATTCTGGCTACACAGAATCACTTTTGAATGTTTGGGAAGGCAAGATTCTGCTTTAGCTTCTGTTACTTTTGCTCAGAAGTTAGAAGTAAGAATTTGATGCTTCTACCTGCTTCTGCTTTTTTATTTATGATATAACATTAAAAAATAATATTTATATCCTTAAATAATATAACATTTTACCTGATTGTCACTTTACCTGATTTACTAATATTTATTTTTAAATAAAATTTTATATTTTATATTTTTATAAAATTTCAATCATATTTGTACATTTTCAGAATTATATATATATATATATATTATATTTATATAAATTATATTATTTTTTTTTTTATTAATTTTATATTTTTTCAAATATTCAAATTATAAAAAAATTAATTTAATACTATATTTAAAATATAATAATTATATCACTATTTAAAATATAATAATAATTACGTGAACAAATTATTGATAGTATAGAAATTATATTTAAATAATTCAAAAATGATTAATTTATATAGTTTAAGGATATTATTGTCATTCAATTAAAAATTAAGCTTGGAAGTAATTATTCTTCCAAACACTCAAATTTTATCTTGTATCAGTTTTTGGCTTTTATTTTCAAACACTGTTTACTTTAACTTCTTACTAAATTCAAAATAATCACTACAAGAATCACTTTTCAAGAAGTAAAAGCTCTCCGAAACACTCTCTCACATGCTTATTTTCTATTTTTATTTTCCATAGAAAATATAATTTTTTAAAAAATATGTTTGATTTGTATTTTCTAGATTTATTTTTTAGAAAAAGATATAACGTTTTCTAAAAAACTAGAGAATGAAATAAAATCATTTTCTAAAAAATAAAAAAATATAATTTTTAAAAAAATAAAAATAAAAAAATGAAACAAATCAAATACTCTCTTATATTTTACTTTTTAAACCGGTCAAACATAATTTATAGATGATATCAGTTCTATTTACCTTTATTAAAAAAAACACGCACACACATTCATGTACTGTGCGTAAACATTGTACTTAACCAGTGAAAAATGAACTAACCGCGCTTAAATGCCCAGCAATGAGAATCAATAATAAAATGAAATGGAGGGAGTAATGACAGGAGTTTTGGAAAGACAAAAGAGCGAGCCAAAGAATTTCTTAAAAAGCAAAAGGGCTATATCCCAGCAGGCTCTGCTAATAATGCAATTGTCGCACGTCCAGAACCCTTTCTCTGTTTCCATCATCTATGTTTTCGCTTGAGACGAGAAACCAATAAAGGAACCCTGAAGAACGCAACAGCTCCAACCGTTTCAAAATCTCTGTTGAATAAAGGAGAAAAATAGTCAAATAAAAATTCAAGTCATGCAGCTTTATTAACTAAGTCAACTGATTTAAAAAGTCCAACACAATCATAAAATCCTAAGAACAAATGATGAAGTTAACTTCTACAAAAGTGTCATTTCATATTCACTGCCGAAGCTTCGTGTATTGGTGGCTTTGCAATGGTTAAAGGATGGTAGTCTGACTTGGGCTTAAATGATAGCTACAATTAGTAATAAATTTTAAAATCTGGTTCTTGTCATCGGCTCTGTTGCATTATCTAGTCAGTAAATCAACAAGGTGAAGGTGGGATCCCGTAGTTCGAGACAAAGAAACAATTTTGAAGCCTGGACAAATCGAGAAATCTGTACTAAATTCAAAATGGATTCCAACTTAAATAAGAAACAAGCGAGGTTTCCATTGACACATTTGACTTCATTCAACTTACTCATATGGTTTGCACATGCATAGTTGAATTCTGATCGACGTGTTAGCTCCCTGAAATGAATTTAGCTGACTTTCAAACCAGTTTGAGCAAATATGTAGACTTCTGTTTTGCACTGCACAGATAACCTGGTCAAAGAAAATCCTCAGTCAATTAGTGTCGGCAGAAACTAAATAAAAACAATGTTGATACTTGATAAAAGAAAAACCTACAAGACAACTGCACAAAGTCTGAAAATCCTTGGATGGAAATATTCACACCTACTGAATTTACTTTAATATGTGAGGCGCAATAACCTTCCAGATTTTCCATCTAAGTTGCAGCTGCCAATGTACTGAACATGCACATAGTATGAAGGTAGGCATGAGGAAGTTTGACTACAAGAAACAACCAATGTCAAATAAAAAAAATGTTCACCATAAAAGGAATCAATAGTAGCAAACGAATGACTAATATGACGAATGACTATATCACACCTGCCCAGTGACATTTGAACTATGTGTAATTCGCTTGGGATTACACAAGTGATTGATACATCCATGTATGTTTTCTTCAAGGAGGTCAAAAGGTGCATGCGCATGGCATCACTGTGGTTCCAGACCTGAGATACCAGCGAGTTGTTAAAAGTGCTTTCAACCCTAAGGAGCTAGCTACTAACATTGCAAAGGCTCTCTACTTCTAGGTAATCCAACTTAGCCCAGGCTCTTTTCTCAATCTTGGTCCTGCTAACTTCCTGATGTATTCAGCATCATGAGGTCTTCCTAGTTCACTATACAAATTGGATATGAGAACGGCCGTAGGAACAAGTTCACCTTGCATTTTCATTACTTTATCTGTGGCTGACTCTGCAAGCTCTAGATTGCCATGAAGCTTGCAGGCAGATAAGAAAGTTGCCCAAATTGATACATCAGCTTCAAAAGGCATGTCAAGAATTAGACGTTTTGCTCTATCCAACTTTCCAGACCTACCAAATAAATCAACCATGCAAGCATAATGCTCCATGCTTGGCATCATTCCATGCTTAGAAATCATTAGATCAAATATCTGAATCCCTTCGTCTACCAGCCCGCAATGGCTACATGCTGACAAAAAAGAAACAAAAGTTACATGGTTCGGATGTATGTTATTTGCCCCCATTAAAGTATAAAGCTCTAGAGCCTCAAGACCATAACCATGTTGTGCATATCCAGCGACCATTGTGTTCCAGAGGACTATGTCCTTATCTCTATGTTGATCAAAAAGTCTCCTACTCTCTTTCAGGGATCCGCATTTAGCATACATGTCCACAAGCGAACTGTTGGTGTAGTGATCCATGGTCCCATGCTTTATGCATTGTGCATGAAAGCATCCCCTCCTTTTGGACAAGATAAATGGCCACAAGCCTTCAAAACACTAGAGAAAGTGAAGCTATTAGGCAAATACCTGAAGATGTCATTGTTTTGAAAAAATGTATTGCATCCAAATATTGACCAGACATTGTAAGCCCTGATATCATAATAGTCCATGAAACGACATTTTGATATTCCATCTTGTTGAAAAATTCTAGAGCTTCATCAACAGTGCCATTTTTACAAAGACTATGTAACAGTGCATCATTAACCATCAGCTCTGATGCAAAACCATGTTTAATTGCATGGACGTATGTGATCCATTCATGGCCACAAGATGAAGACAACAAAGCAACAAAGGTAGCAAGATCAACATCGATATTATTATTATTCATGTCATTGAAGAGGGATATGACCTCTCTATAGTTTCCATTTAGCCCATGTCCAAATATCAAAGAGTTGTAAGACACAGTATTTCGCTCATGCATGTAGCCAAACACTGTGCAACTTTCCTTTATAGAACCACATTTAGCGTACATATCAATCAAAGCAGTGTTTACCACCACATCTTGTCGAAATCTGGACTTCTCCACAATCCCATGAATCACCCTTCCCGAATCCAAAGACTTCAAACTACCACAAGCTTTGAGTACACTAGATAAAGTGCAATCGTTTGGTAAAAATCCTTCCAACATCATGTCAATGAAATAATCCAATGCTATCTTGTCAAGTCCATTTCTTGAAAATCCACCAATTGTGGCATTGTGCAATGCAATATCACACGACTTGGTACCCCATAAAACCATTTCCATGCTCTCTGTATCTCCAAATCTGCTATACATATCAACAAGAGAAGTTCCAACAAAACAGTTAGAATCAAATCCCATCTTTAGAATAAGACCATGAAGTTGCTCTCCGATCCCTCTCTCTAAGTCTGAGCAGGCTTTTGTAATGCTCGCAAAACAAAATTCTGATGCCTTAAGATTAAATGTCTTTCTTGTTTGCTTAAAGACCCATATAGCTTGCTCACACTCACCATGACTAACATATCCACTCAGCATAGCATTGAACATAACAGGATCGTCACTTGGGCATTGGTAAAAAAGAGTTGAAGCACCGGCCAGATCACCAAGTTTTGAGTACATATCAACAAGCGCAGTATTGACAAATGAGTCTGTTGCCCGTCCAGAGACAACAGCTTGTGCATGAATTTGCTGGCCTAGGCCCAAATCTTTTAGCTTCGAGCATGCCACGACCGAGGCTGAGAATATGAAAGGATTCAGCTCAATTTGCGACCTGTGTAACTCAGACAATAGATGCAAACCATATGAAGGATTTCCCAGCCTAGAATTTGCAGAAATGAGTGTGGAATAGGAAACCAAGTTTGGGTCATCAATTTCATCGAACAGTGCATTGGCATCACTGACGCTGTAAGATTTTGCGTAAAAGTTGAGCAGATGGTTGCAAAGATAAATATCATGCAAATATCCGATCTTGATCACATGAGCATGGAAGCATTTCCCTCCAAATAGAGAATTTTGAACTAAGGCAGATTTGATCCCAGAAACGATCCAAGAATAAGATGCAGAGCTGGGTAATCTCATTGAACTGCCTGAATAAACAACAATGGAGATGCCAATTATGCAAAATTAAGCCACACCGGGAAGCAGAAAGAAGATCGACAGGGTTTCGCAAACCAAACTGCTACTGCTCGGGGGAGTCCTGACCGCACAAGCTCGGCGACGGCAAGGAGAGGACACCGATCGTCGGGCCTTGATGTCGCTCGGCTCCTTGAAATGGCCACGAGGAGGAGATGCTCGTCGCGTTTGAGGCAGCTCGGTGGTAGATGGGATCGACAGGGAGAGTTCACCGGGCAGGTTTGGACCGGACGATCGTAAACGTGTCCCGAATGCTCGTCGAACTGGTAGGGGTTTAGTTGCTAAGATTTATGAACACATTTTTGTTTATTGACTTTATATATATATATATATATATATATATATATATATATATAAAAGTAATTTCAAAGAAAAATTTTCATTTTACCCCATCTTTTTTTCTTTTTCTTCTTCTCTCATCATCATCTTCTTCTTCCTCTTCTCTTCTTCTGTCTTTTTCCTTCCTTTCTTCTATTTTTTTATTCTTTTACAATGATGATTTTAAACAACAATACCATTTAATATTAATTTTTAAAAATCAATACTCTAGTTTAACACATGATACTATTTTTTAAAAATTAACACTATAACTTAAATATTAGTATGAGTATTTTTAAAAAAAAAATAAAAATGACATATTTGAATTCTATAGCATTGTATAAATCCATAGGATTTGAAATGAGTTCAATCGGAACTTTCTAGATTTATCAATAAACTTAAAAGATTTAGATTTTTAAAAAGTTAACATCTAATGAAAGAGGTCAGTGCAGTGAAAATATTTATGGTGTCGATGTTTGATTCTGACACCCCTACGATAAATTATGTGTATTTATTAATTGTCTTAAAGTCATAAACTTTTAAAACTTTCTGATATGCTATTAATGACTTTAAATTGATATCTCTAGGCATATATAGACCTTGAGACACTTCAAAAATATGTAACACTTGAAATGAGTCATAGCAAAACTCTCTAGAGACATCAATTAATTTTAATCGAAATCCATTGATAGACCTAGGAAATTTGAATTTATGAAAAATTAATATATAATGAAAGAGCTCAGCACGAAGAAGATAGATATGGTGTGCAAGCCTCGTCCTAAGACTCAAAGCCATCAGCAGAGTGGTATGTTCTTTCGAAATCAAAACAAACATGTTTGGTTTCGGAAGATCAACATCACTATAGTGTTGATCTTTCGAAATCATCCTCTCCTCTTATAACTTGTCTCTTACAAAGAAATACAATCAAATACAAAGATATAAATGAAATCAAAACAAACATGTTTACATGAGTGAGCTTTGTTTTGGATACTTCTTGTTGCTTTAAATTGCCTTTTGTTGGTTTGGAAATGCAGCATCACTTAGTCCTTAATCCCTTAAGAATCAATGACTTTAAATCTCTTTGAAACCCCTTTATAGGTTGTTGTCAGGTTGATTTTCGCCTATCAATCGATTGTCAGATTCCATCAATCGACTACCCTGTTGAATCTGACCATTGCACCTGCAAAATGGTTCTTTTCAACTCGATTTGACCATTATTAGTCAACTGAACCTTCTTTTTGCTGCTATAGTGCCAACAATCAATTGCTACCTCAACAGTCGAACCAAACAATCGATTTCACAACATTTTGTTCGTCACTACATTGTGAGCAAAGTTAGGACCTTACGAGCTAAAGAGGATGAATAGCTTCGATCACTTTGTTTCGATCACGAGCTCGTCGTTTGAATGCACAACAGAATACTTGAATCAAACTTGACACCACATGCACAACAACTTACTTTTATTTGATATTTGTCTCTTAGGGCGACTAATCCTAGGCCTAGTTCTAACAATCTACCATCACTAAATCTTTTCCTTCTCGGATACTTTTCGAAGGTGGAGAAGCCTCTTATAACTTATTTTTACAACAATACAATAAGAAATAAGAATGCAAATATAAATGAAAGCGAAAATGACTTTACAAAGAAAACCTTGCTTTACTTTTTTTTCGTTGCTTTGGATTGGCACTTGGTGGTGGGAAATGCAGCAGCATTTCACCTCTAAATCCTAAAAAACTTACACCTTCAAAACACCTTAAAAACTTCTTTTATAGGATTTGTTGTTTGAGCTAATTTTCATTTAGCAATTGACTACTCATCAGTCAACCTAGCTCCCTACTGAATCCAACCGTTTAAACTTGTAGAATGACTTTTCCTGATCCTATTGGACCACCACCAATCGACTGCTAAAGTCTATAATTGACGAATCACGAACAGTCAATTCCCTCGACTCTCGAATAATGATATCAGTTGACTGATATACTCCATCAATTGATTGTTACGATCAATCGAGTTGTGAAACTTTTGTGCATTGCTACAATGTTTATTAGTCGATTGTACTATAGCAACATTGTAGGTATATAGTAAAGTATTGCTAACAATTATTGTAGTATTGTATCAACATTATAGTAGTACTATAACAATCATTTTTTTTTTTGGATTTTGGTGTTTTGTATTCATTAGTTCATCGATACACTCCATAAACCAACTAATATTTCTATTTCAAACTTATCAAAATAAAATTCTCGTCTTGCCTGACATTCGATCAACCTTGACGTACTGAGACTTTTCATTGCCTAATATATGGTCAACCTTGACCTGTCTGGATTTTCTCGTTGCCTAGCATTCAATTAACCTTGGTCTATCGGGTTTCATTGTTGCCCAACATCCAATCAATCTTGACCTGTCGAGACTTCACGGCTCATGACAACTCCCTATTGGACTTCTGACTATCAAGTATCCGATCAACTATGATTCACTTGGATTTTTCTCTTGCTAACTATCTATTGGACTTTCGATCTCAAGTGTCTGTCAAATGTGACTCACTTGAGCTTTTCGCTCAAGTAACTTAACATATTTATCAACTGTCAAGTATTCAGTCAACTTTAATCTACTTGATGTCTCACTCGACCAACTAATATATTGATCAAATATCAAAATTCTAACTCGAGTCACTTTGAGATTGATCAACCTTTATCAGGGGTTGATTGCACCAACAAGCAGTCGATTCCTAATACTCATCAATTGACTAACACTGTAGCAAAAACCCCAATCCTTAATTTCTGTAGCAAACCGCGAAGTTACTATAGTAACACCCGAAGTTAATATAGCAAACCTTGATTTTCGAGGTTTATTCTTTGCAATAAACCCCAAAACAATATAACAACCCTAATATTGTAGAAAACCCTAATTATTATAACAAACTCTAATTACTATAACAAACCCTAAAACCCCCCAAACCTCAAATTTAGGATTTAGAGTACATCGGTCGATCAATACTCTATCAATAGATTGATACTCCTATTTTAGTTTTACCAAGGTTGAATTCTCATCTTGCCTTGTATTCGGTTGACCTCAACTTACTTGGACTTCCTTTGGTCAACATCCGATCAATCCTTGACCTATCGAGACTTCACACATGTCTAACATCCAGTTACTCTTGACCTATTAGGACTTCTCCTATGTCAAACATTCGATATTTCTTGACCTTTTTGGGTGTACACACTCACTTAACATGTAGTCCTCTCTGACTTGTTAGGGTTTTCATCCACATGCCAAGTGTCTGATGATCTATGGTCCACTTGGACTTCATCTATCTCATGTTAAGTGCCCGATTAATCTTGACTGATTTGGACTTCACTTCTAATGTCAAGTGTCTGGTCTTCCTTGACTCACTTGGATTTTTCTTCACATGCCACTACAAAAATATCATTGAATAGCGACGGATATATAGTATCCGTCGCTAATATTGCGATTCAGGTCAAACCCCTAACTATAGCGACGGACTTAGTCAAACCCGTCGCTATTAGCGACGGACAAGTTACTTCCGTCGCTACTAGCAACGGACAAGTAAGTTCCATCGCAATTTTAGGTTAAAAATTCGACTCAACCCCCTGGCCAGCGACCACATGATCGATCAGCTCTCCCCGCGCGACTCCGACACTTCTCGGTGATTCTCCTCCGGCGAACCCTCCTCCGATCCCAGGTACTCTATGTTACATTTTCCGCTTTGTCTTCCTTGTTTTCTGCTCCGCGGCGCCGTCGAAATCTCCAGGTGCGGTCGATCGCGACTTGGCATGGTCGCGAGCAGCCTGCTGCGGCAGCAGATGCCGCCGGCCTCAGCGCCGGCAGCCCCAACTGCCGACGGGCGTAGTAAGCACCACCCCCGCTTTAATTAATCAGATTAAGTAATTAATCTGATTAATTAATTAGTTAATCAGATTAATTAAGTAATTAATCTGATTAATTAATTAATTAATCAGATTAATTAAATCAGATTAAATAATTTGATTAATTTATTATTTAGATTAATTAGATTAGATTAATTTGTTTGATTATTTTATTGTTTAATTAATTAATTAATCACATTAAGTGTTTAATTATTTGTTGATTAATTAGATTAATTTCTTTGTATAGTGTGATTATGGATCATAATATGTGTGATTTGATTAATTAGAATAATTTTGTTTGATTATTAGGCTAATATGTCTTATTTGATTAATTAGAACAAATTTCGTTAATTAGATTAAATTGTGTTTGATAATTCTGATACAATGTATCCGAACAAGGCGTGGATCGATGTATAATAGGTTAGATAATGGATTTATCCGTGACGATTTTTTTTGATAGAGTGGAAGAATTTGTGAACTTTGCAAAGTCTCATCCTGAGTGTTTGAATGACATGGAGTTAAAGTGTCAATGTGATCAAGGCAAATGTAGAAATACAGCTTTCCGTGATGAGGATACAGTGAAAACTCATATCTGTGGTATGAGTTTGTTCCAGATTATTACAACTGGTATTGTCATGGAGAGCCCGCCAGGCACATGATTATTACAAATGGCTCAGAGGGACGCAGCGAGGGATGCTGAGTTGAGTGATTTGTGGGCCCGCCAGGCACATACTGAGGAGATAATAAGAAACATGCAAGCTTTTGCAGCGACCCTATCGCCCATGACACAAATGCCAACCCCTCCCGCCCCTCGTTTTGAGTCTCAGGAGACACAGAATCCTGAGGATACCACAGAGGAGTAGAGATATTTTAGTGGTATGTTATATTTTTTTCTCTATATTTTTTTAGTAACTATCTAGTTTGTTATTATATTCATCGGTAATTACTTCTTATTACTTCATTTTCGTTTAAATTATCAGAGTTGAATTCAGATATTGACTCGCTTGAAAGGTATGCATATTGGATATTATTTCTTAATTGTTTCTTATTTGTTAATTTTCATTTACAGATTTAACATTATTAGAGTTATATTTAGATATTGACTCTATTTAACTTTTATTTATCTTCTATTATGCAGGAATATTTTTCCTTTTCATCCAGTATTCACTCTGATATTCATGTATGTAATGCTTCTCTACTAAACTCTGACTTTTGATCAGTGCTTTTAATTTACTCTGACTTTTGTTTATCTTCTTTTGATGTATTTACTCTGAATATTTGTACGTATGTTTGAATTTGGATATTTACTCTTGTTTGGATGTTTGGTTTCGATATTTGTTATGAATGTTTGTTTGAATGTTTGGATGTTGTGATATTGACTCTTGTTTGATGTTTGTTTGGATGTTTGGATATGGATATTTGTATATTATTGAATGTATATATGGGAAGGGGAAAAAGCAGCATCTGGCTGTCAAAAATTTTTCAGATTTTGCGACGGATTTTTAAAAAATCCGTCGCTATTTGGGATGGAATATTGACTATTCCGTCGCTAGTAGCGACGGATATTGACCAAATCCGTCGCTATTACGATAGATTAGCGACGGATATTTGACCGGCCGTCGCTAAAATCTCCCCGGGACACGTCACCCATTTTTCCGGTGTTTTGCGACGGGCTTATGTGTCCGTCGCTACCTTAGCTCTGCGACGGCCTTATGTGTTCGTCGCTACCTTAGTTATTAGCGACGGGTTTGTTGTTTCCGTCGCTGCCTTAGCTCTGCGACGGGTTTTCGCTTGACGGTGTTCTATCCGTCGCTATTAGTGTTTAGCGACAGAATAGAGACGGATTATGTCCGTCGCTAATCGATAAAATTGGCTAGTTAACCATGCCCCACTTAGAGTTCTCATCTCACGTCAACTTTCAAGTATTCGGTTAATCATAACCTATTTGGACTTTCGACTATCAAGTAACTGGTCAACTATTGACGCACTTGGACTTCTCCACCATCAAGTATTCGATTACCATTGACCTGCTTGACACCTCACTCGACCAACTACCATATTGCTCACAATATTGCTCAAACATCGAAACTCAATATGAGTTAGCTTAAACTTGGTCAACCTTGACTAGATGTCAATTGCACCAACAAAAGCATCCATGAGAATCCATAAAATTATAACTTGTCAATTGTAAGTCATTTCTGAAAAATAAATATTTAGTTTCAGAGGGCATATATTGGATGAAATAATATGATCTACTTTGATTTTTGACTCTTCGAAAACACAAGTATTACTTGATTATTAGATGAGAATTGCAAAAAAAATACAAGGAATTACAACTTTTAGATGGTGAGATAGAAGAGTTTAATATTGAAATAACTAACACTACGAGAACGAAGAATAAGAGTAACAACGTTATTTCCTAAGATAATAATGGTAAAAAGGTAAGCAAGTTAAGTAGGCTTTGATTCCTCTATGCCCTAAGGAGACAACTAAAATAAATGCAAATTATTTTAATATATTTTTAAAAAATTTATTAATATTTTTAAAATAATTATAATAATAATAATCTTGATCCTTCGTGAATTATTAATTGAATTGTAATCGATTGTTCTAAACCATGAATTGTAAACCTCCTTTGCAGGTTAAAGTTAAGAATCAATATTTTAGAATTATCGAACTGTCAAATTTAAACCGTGGTCGAGTTTATCTTATATCCCCGATCGAAATAATTAAACCTAAACTGTCAAGATAAAGTTGCTTAATTTTTGATAAAAAATAAAAAAGGCTTATTATTATCATCATCATCAAATCAAACGAATGTCTAAAAATATCAAAATAAATTAGCACCACGTCTATAATTTTCTATCCAAAATATCCTTTAATTGTTCTCAACCTGTCTAATTGCAAAAATATGAATTATTGGCTGATCATCTTAAAGTAGTTTTGGCTTAAAAAGTTATAAGGTAAAGCAATTTTAGTTAAAACAAGTTATAGCTAGAGTAGCTTTTACTAAAGCAGTAGAACACACATGGGTATTTTAAATAGAAAAGTATAATTAAGTGGAGTAGTATTTTTTATAATTTTTAAAAATGAAATATATTTTTTAATCATATAAGTAATTAATTAAGGATGCTCTCTAGTAATTAAGCCACTGTTATTCATGGCCTTTCATAGGCTAATCTAAAACAAAGAGTCTATAACTATTTCACATATAAAAAAAAATTCCAATCAAGGAATTAAGTCTAACTAATCAACAAAACATAAATGGAGAAATTAAGATGATATATAATTAGCCATAAATCATCCAAAGAATTTAGTGCACCAAAGTAATATGATTATTAAGTTATATTTCCCATTGAATTTCATTACATTATTGTTTCAAACTAACATAATTATGCATGGAATTACACATTAATCCTCGTCGAGGAAAATTAATAAAACACGCACGTAGGACTTAAAACCAACTATATAATGATAATTAAACTTGTTCATTGCCACGGATTGATAGCCCGAAACGGATCTCTGGGAAGTGCGCCCACTGCGTGTTGTTCAATAGAACGATAGCACAATGAATTAAGTTACCAATCGATCGAACAATTAGAATTCCATAATTTCAATTATATATATATATATTACATAAACTAATTAATTACACTAATTAACTTATAATTA
This sequence comes from Boesenbergia rotunda, assembly GCA_024364735.1. Classification (NCBI taxonomy): domain Eukaryota; kingdom Viridiplantae; phylum Streptophyta; class Magnoliopsida; order Zingiberales; family Zingiberaceae; genus Boesenbergia; species Boesenbergia rotunda. The sequence continues at coordinate 102,717 of JAGFNQ010010026.1, forward strand.
CTGAATAATTAGAATTGTGACTAGTAAGTACGATATGGTGCACGCATGCATGCACGCACGTAGTTACTTACGTTTTTGGCGGCAGTGCTGAAAGCTTCCTTGTGGCTAATGTTGGGATCTTTAGCTTTCAGTCGGCGGATCTCTTCCCTGTTGCATGCAAGTTCAAAAGAAAAGAGCAAAAAAAGGTAGACACTAGTAACTTTTTCAGCTGTTTATTTAAGATTTTGCATAAATTAATTCTAATCAATTAGCTTTAAAACTTTCAAGTCTACTATATATATATAGCCACTTAATTAAAGTGTATTAAAATCTAAATTTTGTTATAATTTCATCAAACTTGATCAGTTAAAAATGTAGCTTGATACGATGCTAATTAACTTGAAACTAGGACATTTTCCTTTGTTCTTCTCCTTGTCAGGAGTTATATGTGCCAACATCACCATCATCTTCACCTCACCGCCCCAATACCAATGGTGAACCTATTCAAGCGGCGCATCGTTAATTAGAGATTTTTCTTTTGTTAGAAGGGAATTTAAGAATTAATGCTAGCCATTTGGATGAGCCTCTATGAATATTTCTCGATTTACTCTGGTGGCCGGTGAAAAATTTTCGTAAGGTCAGATTAGTAACTCCAAGATTAGTAGGTTTGAAGAGTTAGATATCTGATGTCAACTAAAAAAAATGAACATGTTCAAGTTAGAGAAGTGCAAGTAGAAAAAATTAACAGACTAAACTAGATAGATTGATGAATTGTATACTTGGGTGTATGGCAATGACAAGGAGGGAGATGAAAAAAATGATGTGCTTCTAGTAAAGTACCGTGATGGCGGTGGAGCTGATAGACAATGTGAAAGGGCCCAGGTTAGGCTTGAACTTCTACTGGCTCCCCAACCCTTGAAGAAGAAGAAGAAGAAGATATGCCCACCAATGAAAGTGACAATAAGGTATATAATATAACAACTCCATATTAAGACAGATTTATATATCAAATTTATTTATAGTTGGACATTCCGTTCCATATAATATAACAACTCCATATAAGGCATCCGCATTGGTGTTAATGTGTGGCTTATGTAACAACCAAATGGTATTACAATGGATGGGTTGTTGAAAGTTGTTAATGATCAACTTTTAAATAAGAAAATAAAATTTGGATATAAAGAATAAAGACGAATGAGTGGACGAGACTCTAATTAAGTGTGCATTAATAAAATGAATATGAGCGCGCATTAATAAAAAAAGCATATTTTAATACAAATGTTTTTTTAAGAGGTAATGGATGTTAACGGATGCCCTAACATTCAACTTATAAAAAATTAGATAAATTTAACAAAACATCGTCTAAATTTTAAGACAGATTTATATATTAAACTTAGTTTTTGTTTTTAATTATATTTGCCCATTGTATATGAAAGTCTAAAATATTAATACACATTTGTGTCTTTCTATATTTGTGTTAAATTTTTTATGCAATTATCAAAACGATCTTACTTAGTACTGTCAATAAATAAATAAATAAATAAATATATATATATATATATATATATATATATATATATAAGTTCAAGTTTTCCCTACTTTAATTCTTGGATGCATCCCTAAGACTGCGTTTGATTAGGGATAATATAATCCAGCTTGTAATTTAATTGAGTCTGTAATGTAATCCAAATTATATGTTATTGGCCTTATAATCCATATTACAAAACTTTAACTAGCTTTTATAATACAGATTACATTACATTACATTACAGTTTTAAAATTGTATCAAATAAAATAATCAATCTTGTAATGTAATCCTGATTACATTACAAGATTGATTACCTCTCATCAAACATAGCCTAAGTATTATGCGATGAAGGAATCCCTCATTAGATCCTAGCTAGCTAGGTAAAGGCCCTTGACCCAAGTTTTGTTTTCGCGTGTATATATTAACATCAAATTAAAGACCAATTAAAGTGCAATATATATAGAAGGGGAATTAAACAACTTAATTTGAAAATGAGAAAAAAGAAAAAACTAACTTGATAAATCTGTTGTAGGCAGAAGGAACACGTCGCTTCTCCGTGGCGGCTTTTACGGTCATCCAAATTAAGATGAAAAGCAATCAGTTCAAAAATAATTTTAAAAAAATTAGCGACTTTAAAGTACAATTACCTGCCTTTATTAAATATACTTGTCAATGAGATATATGTATCAAAGAAGATGATAATACTCACCAGTAGCCCCTTCATAACCCATCCTAAGGTTGTGGAAGGGTAGTTATTCCTTAAGAGAATAAACCCTAGGGGATTCAAATCTTGTTCTTGTGCGATAATTCTACCATGTGAGTATCAACTCGGCTATGCCCGTCCGTAAGGACTCGAAGAAGATATATGTGAACAAAGAGAAGGTATAAGAGGTTAGTACTTACGTTGGATAAGTTGCATTTGGTGGTGAACGTAATCCACTGGACTCAACGCTGAGAGACTGCTGCATCTTGAAGAAGATTCACAATCTCCATCGTAGATGTTTGGGGGCCCTCCCATGTCGCGATTCTGCATGCATAAATTTAAACGTAACGTATGCTAAAGAGCCAGACAAGTGCAAATTATTTTTTTTTAAAAATATTAATGGATCTTAATTAATAAGATTGTATATATTAAAGTAATTAGGATTAATCTCTTCATTAGTTCTCAACATGCATGCTTAAAATGGATATTCCTCACTGACTTAACAATCACTTATTCATCAGTTCTGACCATGCTTAATGGACCTTCCTTGAAATTAATATATATTGGATATATAATTAAGCATAGAGTTTGCCTCATTAATTCTCAACATGCTCAAGAAATCTTCCTAGCACATGAAGCAAAGATGCATAGGTAATATTTAAACAGAGCTAGCTAAATTTAATTTTGTTCAAATATTTATTTTTCTTATTGAAATTATAAAACTTATTAAAATTTATCAAGCTTGAACTCTTTACCTTACTCTAATACGTGAGCTAAACGATTGTCCCATATATATTATAGATAATATGAAAATTTAAAAATATAACATATATTAAAAAGACTAGACATAAATAATTAATAATATAGATATATATACTCTCTTCTATATATGAATAAACAAAATTATAATTAAATATAAGATAAATTAATAAATAAAGGTTTATTATTTTATATGTTTTCTAATGTAGTATAATATCAGTATAGCTCGTCAAAAACTAATATTAGAGATGTATTTTTCTTTTGCATTGAAGATGGATATTTGTGTAAGTCACCTATTGAGGAATAGTGAAAAAAAATATATACGATGCATAAAATATTTCAAATAATTAATGACTACACATCAACAACAACGAAAATAAAGGAATTAATATCATGTGTGTTTGAACCTGAAGCTTATGGAGTGGGAGTTTTTCTATCTGAACTTGTAGATTGACAGAGAGTAGATTGGCACAAAGCCCACATCGGACAGTCGCCACATTCAATGAATTATCGCTCGGCACATTTACCTACATGATGACACATTAACAAAAAGAAATCGATCTTAAGTTTTTGTTGTAAAACAAGGGGAAAAAAACAATGAAATACAAGAAAGAATCATAACAATTATTATTATTTTTTTTTTGGATTTTCTCTATAGTAAGTTGAGCTTTTTGGCAGATAAACATACAAAGGAGAATATATCGAAAGAGAAGAGAGGATGGAGCAAGTTAACATAACATACCACAAGAACAGTGTTGCAGAAGTTGCAATTGACATAGCAAACCTGCTCTGGAGCAAAAACATGCTGCGATGACAACGATGACATGCCTCCCCACTGATAAGCACTACTTATGAGAGATCTGAGATATGGATCTGAAACAGTTCGTAGGAAAACTAATAATCAAGCTTTTTTCGATTAAAAAGTAGTTGCTGAGCTGCAGGAGATAATTTAAAGGCAAACCTAAAAATCCAGCAAAAGGTTTTTCCCAAAAGTGTGGTCGATGGAGAGGGAGAAGACCGATTGAGTATGTTGTCGTATATATATATGGCATTATGCGGAGAACAAGAAAGGTTATAATTGGGAGAATCAGTAACCACTGTGTTTATTTACCATGAATTTAATTCATAATGACAAAAAGACGATTTGCTTATTTCAACGCCCCCGCTAATCTATCTCAAGACTAATACGGAGAACGTAAATCACGAAGACTATTAGTCCGGATAGCAATTAGCGTATAAAGAGGACAGATACCTGGCTTCACTAAGATTTAACCCCAGATCTCATGGTGGCAATGTGTCATGTGCTAGCCATCAGTCCATCCCATGAGATTATTTAATCCATGAATTTAATTCATGATCAACCACATAATAATATGAAAGTCTTAATTTAATCACATAAGAGTGCATTTAAAGTTGTGAAATTTTTACCAAGCACATCTAACTTTTAGCTAGTTTTTTCATAAGGCGTATTTATTTTTCATTTTACTCCTCTTGCCAATCACTATGATACTAAATTTTAAAGAATAATGTAACTATAGTATATATTTCAAAAATTAATATAATGAAATCAACACTACAAATGGTATTACATTTCAAAAATTAACACCACTTCGATCAACATCACCGTAATATTATGAGAAAATTTTCATAAACTCCCCAATTTCAAACTCACCTTTGTATACAGTCCCCATTCGAAAATTTCTTTTTATGCAGTCCCTAATGGGATTGACAAGACAGTTTTGTGAATATTATTTGAAGAAAGTTGAGTATAAAAGTTAGAAATTTGAGTATGTAAGGTTACATTTACCACATCAAGAAACTGTATACTCAAATTTTCTAAATTAGTACTCAATTTTAAATAATTTATACTTAAATCTTTACAATGTATACTCAATTTTCACTCTTTTATACTCAATCCATCAGGGAGTGAATGTAAAGAATTTATCAAATGAGGAATGCATGTAAAGATCAATTTGGAATTGGGGAGTTTTCTGTTAGTTACTGTAATAGAGATTATTGATTTTGAAATGCAATATCACAATGGTAATTTTCTTTTAAAGCACCATAATGTTGAATTGTTTTTAATATATCATCACAGTATTGACAAGAAAAGGTAAAATAAAAAAAAATACATCTTTCATAAATCTAAAAGTTAAATATATTTTTTTTCAAAAAAAAATAATTTTAAATAGGTCCTTTGAATTTAATTTGACAATGAGAATTCTTCTAGAAACTTGCAGTATTTCTGAATGGTAGACGAGTGGAGGAATCTTCCCTGATGACTCCTGTGAAAGATAAAGGTAAGATGGCACAAAATGAGATGCACAGATCAAAAAACTACTATTTATCCCCAGGTAATGATGAAGATATGCTCGATCGATCGATATGCTGAAGGTAGATCTGGTCAACAGCACTTGTGATAATTTAAACGGAATTAATCCTGCAAAGAATTTGGCATCGAAGTCATGAATTCAAATTGCATGCAGGCATCCCAACATACAGAGTAGTTAGGCTACAATATTTGTCAGTCGCTCATTAATGACTACTGTTTACGGACTGTGAAGTATAATTCATTGATAAACTCAAAATGAAATACTCCTAAGCATTGCGTACTGCGTAGCACTACTGAAACTTAAGGTGGTGATTGGTGAACAATTAACCACTAAATAAATCTCAGTCAACTTAGCCTTTGGCTAACTTATAGGCATGCATTTATGATATATCCAATTTCCATTTGTTAAACGAGTGATAATTAATAGATATATCAACCTACAAGCCAGCTATAATCAGTAATGTCAATGTCATCGTGGAGAGCCGGCCCTCTAATTATTTCTCTATTCAAGTGGGACAACCTTAATCCTGTATATATGGTTTCATTAACACTCTCTTTCTTGGACTCCAGTAGAGTAAAATAGCAAAAGCCATTTATTTTTAGTTCCTGTAAAGTAAATGCAATTCATTTGGTGAAAGAATATCTTACTTTGATACATATATATATATACATTAGAGAAAAGGAGTAAGGACGATGGATTTCCTGAGATAATAAAAGCTGAATAGTAGAATCCGTGGCAAAGATGTCCCACCATCCATGTTCAGCAGCATGTTAATATTGCCTCTAACTGTTGCCAATAAGTTCAGATTAAAAAACACAAGAAAACAAACTCACACTATTGGCAAGCATATGCTGGACACCCATGAGATGTCCCATCGATTGGATGGTTGAGTCCCTAATACTGTTGCAGACTGTCTCGATGGCAGTAAATATTCTTGCCCGTGGTGTTGTTTTCAGAACCAGACTGCTGACAACCAGTACTCCTTCATTGATAGATCTAACTGGATCAGTTTGCCAGTTAAACTGGTCGATTCTGTCTACATATGAAAACAACGTATAGGATTCATATCTCATAATCAACAATCCAGTAAGATGCTCTTGTTTTTTTTTTTCACGAATGTAATCTGATGGCCTCAAATTAGATGTTAGCTAGAAAACTCAACAAAAGGCAAGGCAGCATTTTCTCATACCTCTCCTGATGGTTGGTTCCTGTAATACTGCTGCTACTCACGTATGATCAACTTCATTCTGGTCCTGCAATTCCTCTTGTCTATGAAAGCATCTAAAATATATCAACTGTGCACGAAAACAAGTTGTATATAGTCCAACAGGCTTTCTGTATATGTGATGTGAAGGCCAGTGATCGAAAGGCAGGATCCTTGAATTTTGGATCTTAATTTATTCCACTTATTGCAAGCATGGAAAGAAAAGAAGAAGAAGGCAAAAAAAAAAAAAAACATCAAGAAGCTCTTCAAACTTCCTCAATTTCCATACCGAATTCTGTGTCGAAGAGCACTGACAATACATTAGCAAGAACAGTACAGAACAAGAACAACAAAAGATGAGTGACCTGCATTTATTTCTTTTTGTGCTTTTAAATGTGTTACTATGCGTGTCTTTTGGAACTATCTGCTTTTGGGGGATTCAACAGTGTTTCGGGAATTATTGGCCTTTCAGATGCAAAGGCTCGGAGCAAAGGCTCCGTTCACTTTGATTGTGAAATGCATGGCCTTTCTTTCTTTCTTTCATTATTGACCAGAGCAAGTGGAGATGAGCTTCAAATTGAGAAAAGAGTTTCATTGTATATTTTCAGTGTAGATAAAGCCTCACGAGATAGCAAAATTTGTTGAACTTTAATTGGTTTACTTTGATTTTACTGCCTAGAAGCATACCTCATTGATATCTCATAAACAAAGGAACATGTCTTTACAATGTCAGAACACAGAAAACAAAGAGCAAGCACAGTCTAGATTTTGAAACGAGTATATCAGATCACAAATAGCGATTTTAATATGCAGTCAGGAAACCTCTATGGACCGGCAATAGAAGATAGAGACTACTGTCAATGCAAGAGATCCCATAATACAGAGACTTTTGCTGTACATTTAGCAAATCCTACTGAAATGTGTTCTTCCACCTTGGCTTGGTAAAAAGTTGACTAAAAACCTTCTAACTAACATCTCAAACTCTCATTTATATAAATGCAAATGAGTTTACTGTTGTTGAATGGATTGGTAGTTGTGTTGATCCAACAACTGAGTCTGATCAGTCAGCTCAAGGATGAGTCGATGGCTCGAGTATGTTAGAAGTTGAATAAAACTTGAATACATGAACCATAAATATTTTATGTACATCAACTAAGTGAAACATGAATCTTATAATTCATGTATCCAGATTGAATAAGTTCATGTATCTAATTAATGATGTGTGGTCTAGAAGTTTCTATTGAGTAGTATAAATACTCATATAATGTGAAGTTGCAATATAAATATTTTTTTCAATACAAAATCATTACACTACAACTCATCTTCTCTTACTAGAAAGCTTTTGAGAGTGCATCACCTTCCAACAAAGTGGTATTAGAGCCAATGACATTGAAATCTTTTTCTTTTCAATACTCCCAACTTACCAAACTCAACTATCAGAACTGATCACTTCGAATGAAAGTAAATCCCAAAGAGTATGGGATATCGTTGAAAATGATTTTGAAGAGCCCTTAGATGTGGCAACTCTATCTCAAAACCAAAAGGATGCTTTGGAAAAAGAAAGAAAGAGAGATCAAGGTGTTCTTGCCATCATCCATCAAGGTTTGGATGAAGACATGCTCAAGAAAATAGCTAATGAGACAACATCAAAGAAAGTGTGGGAGATGCTTCATAACTCTATTAATATGGGAGTAGACAAGATGAAAAAGGTGCGACTTCAAACTCTAAGGGTTGAGTTTGAATTACTCTTTATGAAACTATGCCTAATGTTCGGGTAATTGAGAAGGTACTATGCTCTCTTAGCACAAAGTTTAATCATGTTGTTGTTGCAATTGAAGAGTACAAAGATTTGGAGATCATGACTGTTGATGAATTAAACGGATCATTATAGGCTCATGAAGAAAGGATGAATTGTGGAAAGGAAGAACAATCAAAACATGTATTACAAACAAAGATCAATTTGAAGACCAAAGGAGATGGTTCAAGTAGAGGTCTGAGGCCAAGGAAGAGGCAGAGGCCGAGGTTCAGTACATGGTCGTAGTCAAGGGAGAGATGAGCAACCTTCTCAGTTTGATAAAAGAAATCAAACATTTACAAGAAGTTGTGTAAAAGTAAGAGGAGGCAACTATGTAAGGTATGATAATAGAAGAAATAAATCTCAAATTGAATGTTATTCTTGTCACAAGTTTAGGCATTATGCTTGGTAGTATCAATCAAAAATGGAAGATGAAGAGGCAAATCTATTGGAGAACAAGGAAGATGATACAGAGCAATCCTTGTTTCTGGCACTCAAAGAGGACTCTACTGGAAAAGCAAACACATGGTACCTTGAAAATGGAGCTAGCTGTCACGCCCTCGAGAGGAGTCGCTGGCCCAATATAGAATCAAACAGCACATCCCTTATACGACGGACACTTGAAGCATGTGTATAAGGCATAAACAACCACCTCTATCCCTCAGCCAATATGGCTGGCAATACCAACATAAAATGTAAAGCAAAATATCACAGTATACAAAGTCACGTACTGGTATGACTTATAACATCAAACAATAGTAAAGGCCTCCAGGGTACACAAAAGTACAAACTATGACACAACGGAAACAAACGCAACAAAAGCAAATGAAAATACAGTATGACAACAAATACAACACAACACAAAAACATGAGTCGTCTCAAAATAGAAGGACTAGGACAAGCTGCCAGGCACTCTAGACGATCAACCTGAAAACAAAAATAAGGCTAATGGTGTGAGTCCAAGAACTCAACGAATACATATATCTAATATGCATAGTAAACTATACTAGTAGTAAGAATCAAACTGACAATAATCTCAATTATAGAAGTGAGAAATACTAAACTAAAATACCGAATAAATGATACATACTAGGATCTGAATTACCTGAAGATATAAAAAGTCCAAATACCAAACGAGCAAAGTAGGGTTACCAAACTGAAGGTAATTCCTATGTAAACATACCTCCTAAAGGTGCAGGTTAAATATATGTTGTAACCAGATACAACAAGTATGAACAAATGCAATAAAGCATACATCAATGACTATGCAAAGGTGCATCAAGTGCTCTTGATAGCAATGACACATGTCACTCTCTGTATGCGCTCTGACTATCGCTACATTGGATAGCCAAAGGATAGGACAACCTAGCACCTGTGGTTGTTTACCCTAAAGCACATGTGGGGATGCATGAGAAGCCAACGCACCTGGGGCTATGCACAATGTATGAATACCCAACACACCTGGGATTATGCAGAAACTAAGGCATGTCTGACGACCCGTCTCAACCACTCGGGAGCCAAGGATCGCCTACGTATGCCCCTACTCTTCTAACATGATTGATGACCCATGCTCAACCACCAAGGAGCCAAGGGACACCCACGCACGTATATTGTAGCGATGATGCATGATACTATATCATGCAACACCCACCTAACTAATCATCCAATCATCAACATGATATGCAGAGGTCCAAGAGTAATCATGCATCATATCTTAGCCCTAGTGCTGGGTATAAGGTATCCTATCTCTAATCAAAATACACAACAACATGTAATAATAAAAGATAAGGAGGTCCAATCTCGAAGCAGTACAGAAAATAAAACTATCATCTAAACAAGCAACTAAGTATCAAACCTAAATATACGAAAATAGGAAATAAATATAACTCTACCGCTATCTATAACTAACTATGCATAAAACTATGACAATATCTAAATAGATAAGTCAGAAGTACCCGCCTCCGATATAGTAGCTCGTAAGCGAAGAGAATCCCCGTCCAATAATCCGTAACTGATCCACCAATTCAATGTCCTGTATCATAGACATAAGTTTAGCTATTTAGAATAGTAGTAATAGCTAAACTAATGCTAAACAATATTAGGATCTAACCCTAACTATCATGTTCTGTTAATCAATCATAATTAAATGACTAGCTCTAGTCATTAAGTTTAAGTTCAACTTCCCAACCTAATCCAAGAGAAAGGCCCTTCTGGTGAACCTGTTATCAAATCTCAACCTCAAACATGGTTGGTGGCTATAAGAACTAAACCAATAAACTTCACCGTATGGGTCCAAATCCACCACCTATAGTATCAATACAAGCTAATAATAAACACACACGACATAGTATCGCAACACAAAACTCCAAGCCAACCGCCAACAAAACCTTCTCAAAACAGTCCACTGCCACAGTAAGTTCCCAATCAAGCTCACGGCATCAAAAATTCCCACACAACATGAAACTCATTGACATGCCATGAATGCAAGGAAACATTCAAAATATCTCTACTACCCTATACCATCACAGCTCATGGCAGGGATAGCAAGATCACCAATCAATATCCACATAGCCTACGACAGCTTCAGAAACAGGATCAAGATAGTAAGCTATAGATCGAACATAGAGATCAAGAAAAAGTCTAGCTCCAAACAGATCCATAGCAGAGAGCTCCAAGTAAACAATACCAAAATAACACTGATAGCAGGATACCAAAATAGCACTGATAACCGGATCAAAATCCAACACCCCATTCTAGCATAATTCGATACAAAGCAATCTGGACAAATACAAGAACAACAGGAATCCTAATAACAGAACTCGAATTCAAGATCAAACCATAATCCAAAACAAAACCATCTCAAGATCAGAAACCTCAAATAGAAGCCAGAATTCCAACCTATGAATAAAGTATCAAAGAAGCCTCCAAACAGAGTACACCAATCCGATCCACGACGACGAAAAGAAAGCAAGATCCCAAAGTTCATGATTCCTCAACAAAACCCAAAACACATAACAATACTTGATCAAAACCTAAGTATCACCATACGACAGAAAACTCCAAGAACAGAACGAGGAAAAACATTCCAACACACAATGTCAAACACAGATCTAATCCATCCTTGCAATCCATATGTCAAAACTCAAACCATCACTTACCCAAAAGTTTGGCTCCAGCGAAGTCCCACAGTCGGATGCCACCGACTGAGCCAGATTGGAGAAGAAGGAGTTGGATCACCAATTGCCGACTCTGCGACGGTGAAGAAGGAACCTCCGATCGACGGTTTGGGTGGAGCAAGGAAGCAAAGGTAAAGCAGATGAGAGATCGGGGGAAAGGCTTTCGTCGGGGTGAGGAAGAGAGAAGCGCGGCTTCGATCGCGATCTCTGCGAGGAAGCACAGAAAGGGGGAAAGCTTAAGTGTTGGTCATTTTGCAAACGACCCTCCAAATCCCAGCAATTGAATCCGGGTCCTTAATTTTGGATCTCTAACACTTAAGCCCCTCAGTTTCGACAATTCCAAACTAAGCCCCTAATTTCTAAGCTTTAAATCCAATCTATGCCCTTTTAGTTTGGGTTTAAACCAACTACACCCTCCAAACTTCTTGATGATGCCAACTCAGACCTTTAACCCTCCTTCGAGTTTTTGGAAACCTTAATTTTGTCCCGAGTAAAATTTTCTGGACCGGTTTCCGTGTTATCGTATTTAACACTAGCAATCATATGATAGGCAAAAAAGTAAACTTGTAGAGCTTGATACAAACATAAAAGGCTTTATAAGCTTTGGAGACAACACAAAGGTGAAAATTGAAGGTAAAGATACAATTCTTCTTGAAACAAAGAATGGTGGTCATAAAATACTTTGTGATATTTATTATGTTCCTAAATTGACTAGGAATATCTTAAGTATTAGTCAATTTTTGGAAAGAAATTACAAGATTCATATAAATGATTGTATGCTTTGGCTATGAGATCAAGATTATAACCTTGTTGCTAAGGTGTCTATGACTAAGAATAGGATGTTCTTATTAGACTTGAAGAATTGTGCACCTATGTGGTTGAAGACTTGTATCCAGGATCCATCGTAGATTTGACATATAAGGTTTGGCTAATTAAATTTTGATGAACTCAAATCTTTGAGAGATCATAAGATGGTGAAAGGAATTCCGAAAAATGATCACCTTGATCAATTATGTGAAGCATGCTTACTAGGCAAACATCCAAGAAAGAATTTTCCAAAGCAATCTGTTTCAAGAGCAACCAAACCATCCAACTTGTCAATGCTGATATTTGTGGTCCTATCAAGCATGAATCTCTGGGTAAAAGCTATTACTTTATGCTCTTTGGTGATGATTACAATAGAAAGACATGAGTTTATTTTTTGAAGCAAAAACCGAGGTACTTCCTATATCCACAAAGTTCAAATCTCTTATTGAAAAAGAAAGTAGATTTCAAATTCAAGCATTAAGAACTGATAGGGATAGTGAATTTACATCTAATGAATTTAATAGCTTTTGTGAGTTGTATGGAATTCGTCATCTTTTGACAGTTCCTAATCACCCTAGCAAAATGGAGTCGCTAAAAGAAAAAACAAGACAATACTTAATATGGCAAACAGTTTTGAGTTTAAGTTGTGGCATGTGTTGTGTATCTTTCAAATTGATCTCCAACAAAGAGCTCGAAGAATGTAACACCTCAAGAAGCATGGAGTGGGTGGAAGCAAACTATATCACATCTACGAGTATTTGGATCTATTGCATTTGCACATGCCCCTAAACAAGAAAGATCCAAGTTAGTTGATCGGAGTCAAAAACTTATTTTCATGGGATATAATGAAAATTTCAAGGGTATAGATTGTATAATCCACACAAAGGAAGAATTGTGATTAGCAGAGATGTAGAATTTAATGAAGATGCATCATTGGATTGGAGCTCTAAGGAAGAACAGGGATCTTATATTTCCTTCCTTACTTTGTGCGGCACAAGAAGTCTAAGAGGAATCTACTCCACCAACAACTCCACATATGCACCTGGGTTATCAATCATATCGGGATTATCTTTTGGAGAAAAGACTCCAAAATATCGAAGTCATGATGAGATCTACAATGAGACTAATGCTATTGATGAAATGAGTATGTTTTGTTTACTTGCAGATGTTGAACCTTTGAGCTTTGAAGAAGCAAAAGAGGATCAATTGCATCAATATAGAATCCATTAGGTTCCTCACACAAAAATCCCAAAAATTGCATCAATATAGAACTCAACACTTGTTCATCCAAATTCCAAATCCACCAAAACTACATACATAAAATCAGAAGCCCATGGTAGGATGCTTCTATCAGAACCACATTCAGATCAGCCCTATAGCTAATACCAAAATCCAGTAGTAGAAAGGATTCCAACATCCATAATCAAAACTACCATAGAAATCTCTAACAATCAAACCTAATCAAGCGATCTTACCTGATGAGATTCCATGCTTGAAGATCAGCCACTTTCTCATGGTTGAGGATAGTGGTTACCCATGACCTGAGATGTGCTGGTCGAATGGGCAGTCGGTCGAGGTGAAGACGACGTCGGGTGGAGATGGGGTGAAGGAGAGTGTGTTGGTGTCACCGATAACGCGATATCTCAAGAGAGAGCGATTGGCTCGGGGAAGAATCCATTAACAATCAACCCACAATCATCCATCAACAATCAACCCTAATCCAGCCATGTATCATTCGATAACACCACAGAATCAATAGATAGAAGCTGGAAAAGAATCCATTCCACAGCTACAACATTCCAAATAGAATTTACTGCCCAAACTTGAAACTCACAGTAAAGATTGACACCTTCAACAAAGCTACACAACAAAACTAAATCCAAACAAAATCATCCCAGACCTAGCAGCCCATGGCAGGGGAAACAAACAACATGGAGCTAAGATCTAGTAGAGCTCTGAAACAACACAACTCCAAGATTTAGCATGAAATTTGAAACATAGCTTCATCACGTGAGTACCTCAGGATAGTTTTGATGTGGTCAATTGAGTCAAGTTAGGTCTTGTGGGTTCGATCTTTGTGTCTAAGTGTGTAGGAGCTTAGGTGCATAAGAAGTCGAGTGGACGATGTAGCAGACGAGAAGAATGACACGAGAAGGGAACTGACGGGTTTTGTGCATTCAAGGGACGAGAAAATTGTAAAAAAAGTACACCGATGGATGAGAAGGGCGTGCAACATGTTCGAGGGACGAGAAGTGGGAGTGGAAGACTGCTCAAAGAGAAGTCGAAAGTTGGGTTCAGGTGAGTTCAACTTCGGACGATCAGAAATCACCCAGAAGCATCAGAAGACTGGTCAATGAGAGGTTGACCAGAATCGATACAGGTGCCCGAGTGAACCCGAGCACCCGAGTGAACCCGAGGCGCCTGGAGTCCCAGACGTTCAGGTTGATATAGGCGCTCGGGATTGATGATTTATCTAAAATGAGTTATTTTCACAGTCGTTGCGATGCTGATAAGATTTGACCCAACATAGGTGCCCTCATTGCATACAGGCACCCGGGAAGTGCCACATCAACAACAAGATAAACTTTCTTGACTATATAAATAGAGTCCTTTAACTCAGAATTAGTATAACAACATATATTCAATTTTCTAATTCTGTTATATGCTTTCGACGATTGTAAGAGGCTTCTCCGGCTTCATTAAAGGAGATTGATAGTAGAACTTTCAGCGTCTTGGATTAGTAACCACCCAAGTTGTAAACCAACTAAAATTCGGAGCCTAGTTTTCTTTAAAGTTGTTGATGTAATTTATTTCTAATTGACTAATATTGCAACATTACTAAGTTTGAAAGCAAAAGATTTAGTTTAACTTTGGAGGGTTATTCACCCTCGCCCCCCCCTAGCCGACCCTACATGAACCTACAAATTGTATCATAGCAAGGTCGCTTTAGAAGGACTAACCGCCAACTGAATCAACAAAGAGATGGTCGAACGAAGCATTTATCCACAAAAATTTGAGGGGGAGTTTGTAATGTGAAAATGTCACATGGAGATGTTTTTTAAAATCGATTTTGAATTACTGTTAATAATGAAAAATAATTTTGTAGCGTCCGAAGACAAGGAAGAGCACCTTTAATTGAAGGAGCAAATCAACTTCATAGCTAACGGAAAAACATAGTTCTATCTGCTAACCGTGTTACCGACTCAAGAAGTCAACTGGATTGGCATGTATGCATCAGCAAAGGAACTTTGGGAAAAATTCCTGGAGCTTCACGAAGAAACTTCAAAAGCCAAGATGGCAAGACGAGATCTGCTTCGGAATCAATTGGCAAACCTCCATATGGACACTAGAGAAATGGTTGCACAACTGCACACAAGAATCAAAGAACCGATAATTGCACTCACCAACCTTGGAGAATCAGTTTCAAATCGAGATGCAGTCAGATATGCCCTGAACTCATTTCTAAGGACGCAAGAATGGTCTTCGATTGTAGACTCATACTACATTTCGAAAGACCTTGAGGTATGTACACTAGAATAATTATTTTCTACATTTGAATTTTACGAATCTAGATGTGCAGAATCAAAAAGGGGAACTGGTCAGAACTTAGCACTAAAAGCCAAAATAGACGAATTAGATTCGGACACATCGCTCGACGAGGACGAAAAAGTGTACATGGTAAAAAAAAAATCGGAGTTATTTAAAACTAACAATTTTAATCAGTCACAAGTAAAGAAGTTGCTTCAAAGAAAAATGAAGGTTCGGTGCTACAACTGTCAAGAAGGACACATCAAGAACAACTGTCCTAGATTGAAAAATAAAGACAAGGAAAAGAAACTGAGTCGAAACAGCCATAAGAACCTAAAGGTGACTTGGAGTGAATCATCTTCCTCAGAATCCGAACTTGAAGAAAATATCGGTCTTGCACTAATGACAACCACTAGGCAAAAGACGACGAAAGTTCATCCAATATGAGCATCGATGAAGGGGGAGCGTCAAATGACGAATCCAACACGGTAAGTGGGGTATGTAACTTTCCCCCTGTTTCGAAAGGAGTCGTCGGCGATGGCCAGTCACTGAGGCGCAGCCCCGGCGAGGATGACTACGTCGCGGAGGAACTTGGGGATCCTGTGAAAGTAACACAAGCGTTAGGGGGGGGGGGACACGGCGGCAGGGATTCGGCGGAGTCCACTCCGACGCTCAAGTTAGCAGTTTGTTCAATCGGTGATGAGAAAGAAAGCTAGTAGTCAAAGACGAGAGATCGTAACCCCCCTTATCGGAGGGGTTGAACTACCTTTTATACCGGTGTCGGCTGACTGATCGTGCCCCCTTTAGCGGCGCCACGTTGCCGATATTCAGGCCGCACCCCCTGCTTTCGGGTGTAAAGGGGTATCCTTTGAAACAGTCCGCGTCATTATCCTTCTATGTGAGACAGTCGGGGCTCCTGAGGTCGGCTGCTGCGGGGACTCCGCCTCCCGAGGTGAGCTCGGGGGTCTTTAGGTGCAATATCTCCCGAAGTACCCTCGCGGCCTTACCTTCCCGAGCACACCCCCGAACGGGGGGAGGGGGGGGCCCGGGGCCCTAGGGGAGAGGTTAAGTCGTGTCCTTGGCTTCTTCATCCCCCGTGTCGGGCACGGGCTATCCAGCCCCATCACAAGTCCCTCCCTTCAAGTCTGATCGAAGGAAGTGTGGCTGACTGATCGGACTAGTGTCGGGATGAAGAAGCTGCATTCGCCTAAGCTTTTCGCTTTAAGAAGAGAAAACTTTTTGGATCGTATCTCTTTCATCCAGAGTTCCCAGGAATCTCCCTTTTAGTGCTTTCCCAAAAAGGCTTTTCCACTTCCCGAAGGTTTATAATGATGCCTCTTTCCCCGGGATTTAAAGGCGCATGATCTCCTTTCTAGGGGGCGGCAGGATGTTTCACGCGAGTGCCGCAATACCACGTATTATAACGGCTACCCTCCCCAGTCCCCCTGGTCGTGTGCAGGTATATCTAGCTCACGATGATCGACTATCTGGGCTAAGTGGTTACTGGCTTTTACACGCGTCCCCTCCCCATTGTGCCTAGGCGGATGCCGTCCTAGATATAAGGGGAGAAAGAGCATACACTGGCCTCCATTTCTGGTTTGGCGACTGGGTGTGCTTCGGCGTTCTCTCCTGTATAGCTTCTTTGGCGTGTAAGTAACTCATCTTCTCCTTCTTCTCTGTCTAGGGGTCATGGAGGGTTATCGAGCGGAATGGTACGAATCCGCTTCTTCGAGGGTGAAGCCAAAGGCCCTACAAGCAGCCATAGACACTTATGGGATCCCGACCGAGATGGCAATGGTCATCCCTAACGTGGACCAGAAACCCGTGGAGCCACCAGCAGGCATGCTGACCTTCTTCTTAGGGCAGATGGAGCTAGGGCTTCGTTTTCCTATCCCCCCTTCTTCACGAACATAGCTTCCTACTTTAACATCCCTTTGCATCAGATGACTCCTAATGTCTTCGCTCAGATGGGGGGGGCATATATCACCTTCCAGCTTTTCGATCTCCCTATGACTCTGCATCCTTTCCATTCCTTCTTCCTCCCGATAGGGTTGAGAGGGGTTTTTAGCTTCGCGGCCCGTTCGGGCCATAGGTTTCTAGGAGGTTTTCCTTCTTCGCACAAGGGGTGGAAGGAGAAATTCTTTTTCATTCGTCTATAATCACTGCCCTTCAGCCCTCTGCGTTGAATAGCGAATTTGCTGACTCCCCCCTCTTAGAGGGCTTTCTTCAAAGCCCCGCGTATCATCATGCTAGAGAAGTACTTTCGGGCATGGAGTTTAGTGGCCCGGGGCTGGTGCAGAGCGAAGAGCTTATGTACCGGGCGGGCCTTAGCCCTAAAGTAACGCAGATCAGACCCAACCTAAATATGTCCATCTCTTTCTTCCATGCACATTGGTTCCGATTGATGCTTTTTCTGATTGGCTTCTGCAGAGGAAGTCATGTATGCCAAGGCGATGAGTCAGCTCATCAAGTGGGAGGAGGCCCACAAGGAGGCCCTGAATTCTCCTCCGGTTGTTTCTGACACTCCTGGTGTCCCCGCCGAGTCCACTGAGGGGCCCGCTGTCTCGCCTCGTGAGGTCGCTCCCTCCGAGGGGGTCGATGCTACTGTTACATCCCCCTCGGCCGAAAAGCAAGCGACCCCAGCCCCGCCGGCTGCACCAGTAATGAATTCCCCCTCTGGGGGTGGCTCCTCCTCAGGCACGAGCAACCCTGACCGGGGGGGGGGGGACAAAAAATGTACTTCCTCCGTTGCCCTGATGGTTATCCGACCCTTCTCCTCTGCCCTCGGTGCCTGAGGAAACGGCTCTGCCTATCGAGGTAGTCTCGCCTGCCTCGGCTTCGCCCGTTTCCATTCCCGAGGTGGCCACCCCGGTGTCCCCTTCCTGCTTCGTCGATCCCACTATCCCTCCGACGAGTAAGGAGGCGTCGCGTATTCAATTCCGTATGAAACTAGATCGACTAAGGGAGAGATTGGATGCAGCGTTGGAGGCCTCCTTGCAATCTTCCTCCATGGTGCAATTGAAGGAGACTTCGACTGATAGGGCTTTGCCGGAGGGGATTTCCAGTCCTGAAGAGATGGACTCCGATTCCCCCAGCGCCCCTACTGAAGCTCCGGGCGTCCAGCAACCTCCCGTTCGCCCGCTTTCTTCGTCGATTGAAGAGCGGGGCGACGTCCTCCGCCCTTCAGCCGAGGTAGTCGTGCGAGCCTCTGCCGAGCCACTAACCAGTCTTCGGCTGTAGGTGCGAATTACTATAGTATTTGACTATTTTTTGGTCCGGCCGCTAATCCTTCGGTGCGATGTCAGGCAGCTGAGGATTGCCTGGTGATTGGCCGAGGACTGTGTTCTAGGCCCCAAGCGGAGGCCTTGCTCTAGCGAGCCCTAAAGGCGGAGGCGGCCGCGAGTCTTGAGCATTGGTCCGGGGTGATGCAGGTCGGCGACAACAGAGCTCTCTGTGAGGAAGTAGAGCAGCTGAGGAATCTTTTGCGCGACACTGAGCAGGCACTCGAGAGTTCCCGACACCGGGAACGCCTGGCGTCCGAGAAGGCTGTGTCGGTTACCCGGGATCTTCTTCAGGTGACGCAGGAGCGAGATCAGCTCCAAGCGAGAGAGAAGGAGCTACGGAGCCAGATGGAGTCACGACTCCTGATGGCTACTGATCGTGCATTTGTCCTGGAGGATGACCTAATCCAAGCTCGGGCGGATGAGCGGGCAGCGTCTAAGAGGCTCAGGGAGGCTCTAGTTGAGCAAGATGATATGTCTGCTGAGCTAAGGTGGCTAAGGCGGTCCGTTGAGGCTGCCGAGGCTTCTGCCTCTCGGGAAGCCGGGAGGGGCTTCAGGGCGAAGGTCTTGGGTTCGGAGGATTTTCGCGCCATTGTAGCCAACCAAGTAATGGAGCGTTTACAGCAGGGCTTTCATTGGGCCCTTGGCGGGCTTAAGAAGGAAAAACTCTTACCTGCTGGTGGTGGCTCGAGAATGTAACTACCTTTCGACCTGTGTACAGGTCTCCGTTCGAGGGCCTGAGCGGCCTGATATGGACAAGTCAGGCTGCATTAATACTGCTTATCCTTTTCCCTATTCCCTGTGTGTATATGTTCTTGTATGATGGACTTTTTGTTTTTGCGTGTGGGCTCCGCCAACGACTGCCTTCGGGGCAGATACGAGAAGTCCTATCCCTGTACCTTGCACTTAGGTCTGCAGAGTTTCGTTGCTAGTCTTTGACCACTAAGGTGCAGGGGTGGTTTTCGAACCGTCTCCTCCATGTTATTCGCAATCTCATTGATTGAACCCATTAAGAGTCGAGGGTTTCTAGGCGCAGTAAGGACGTGTCAGTCGAAAAGACGCTTGGCGTTACTGCATTTACTACGCAATAACTGCTTGGGGAGGCTTTCATCGCTATAAATAGGAGGAAAGGGGGAGTCAGTCTCCTCCATCCCTCTTGCTATCACTTGCTTCCTTCCTTCTTGCGGGCGTCTTCCATGCCACCCCCCCCCCCCCCCCGTTCAAAACACTGTGGGGTTCTTGGCTGAGGGACCAGACAGGGACAGAGACCTCTTGGCCACACCCTTTGCCGGGGAGCATGGTGGAGATGATACCTTGGGTTTCTCTGAAGCTCCTGGGGGATATTAAGGCATCCGGGTTACTGGAAGAGTTCAGAAAGGACCTTACCAGGCTCTCCCGGGAGCATAGGGGAGATGACGTCTTCGAACGGTTGTCTCCTGCGCCAGCAAGCGCCATCCTCTCCCGAGTCCCTGTTTTCCCCATGTTTTGGGCGGAGGGTGGTGTGTTGTGGGATACGTCATCAAGTGGGGAAGGACTGCCACTGCTGGCTTTTCTCTTTCTTCTTTTCGTTGAGAAGCTGCGGGGCTGTCCCCCTTCTCCTGTTAAGGCAATTCTTCTTTGCGTCTTTACACGCTCCGGGGAGAAATTACAGTCACCGGCCTCCCCCCTCCTCTTTTTTCTGCCTCTTTACGGCGAAGATCGGGGGTATACAGATGGAGCCACTCATGTGTCACCTCAGGCATCAATCTTTATTCTGGATCACCCAGAGGGAGTACCTTAGGTGTCCATCTTCGCTCCAGACTGCTCGACGGGAGTATCCAGGCAGCTCATGTGTTACCTTAGGCATCCATCTTCATCCGCTACCCGTAGACTACTTGATGTGTCTTAGTAACTTACCGAGATGTATATCTTCATGTATTGCTTCATGTAAATAAATAATTCTTTTCGGATACTTTTTCTGTGCATACAACTGTCCTGTGTTGATATTTCATTGTTCTATTGATTCTTCTGAAGATGTGTATGCCTTGTTGTTTTCGTTTTGGGACTAGTGAAGCTCCCCGTTGGGTTTTAGTTACGCTGCCGGACGCAAATGTCCTCGATCAAGCCCAAGTATCCCGGTCAGAGGCTGCCCCGTGGGGCATTAAGGTTTGGCCTACTTGGTCTGGCGCGTATGTCCTAGACCAAGTCTAAGTACCCCGGGCGTCGGCTAGGTCGCGGGGTATTAGGATTTTAAAGTTCTTGGACGGGCGGGTAGGTCCCGAACCAAGCCTAAGTACCCCGGGCGTCGGCAGGACCGCGGGGTATTAGGGTTTTAGATTACTTGGAAAGGCGCGTAGGTCCCGAACCAAGCCTAAGTACCCGGGCGTCGGCTGGACCGCGGGGTATTAAGGTTTTAAAGTTCTTGGACGGGCGAGTAGGTCCTGAACCAAGCCTAAGTACCCCGGGCGTCAGCTGGACCGTGGGGTATTAGGATTTTAGATTACTTGGAAGGGCGCGTAGGTCCCGACCCAAGCCTAAGTACCCCGGGCGTCGGCTGGACCGCGGGGTATTAGGGTTTTAGATTACTTGGAAGGGCGTGCAGGTCCCGATCGAAGCCTAAGTACCCCGGGCGTCGGCTGGACTGCGGCGTATTAGGGTTTTAGATTACTTGGAAGGGTGCGTGGGTCCCGACCCAAGCCTAAGTACCCCAGGCGTCGGCTGGACCGCGGGGTATTAGGGTTTTAGATTACTTGGAAGGGCGTGTAGGTCCCGACCCAAGCCTAAGTACCCCGGGCGTCGCTGGACCACGGGGTATTAGAGTTTTAGATTACTTGGAA
Organism: Boesenbergia rotunda; assembly: GCA_024364735.1. NCBI lineage: Eukaryota > Viridiplantae > Streptophyta > Magnoliopsida > Zingiberales > Zingiberaceae > Boesenbergia > Boesenbergia rotunda. The sequence continues at coordinate 124,626 of JAGFNQ010010026.1, forward strand.
GGGCGCGTAGGTCCCGACCCAAGCCTAAGTACCCGAGCGTCGGCTGGACCGTGGGATATTAGGGGTTTAGATTACTTGGAAGGGCGCGTAGGTCTTGACCCAAGCCTAAGTACCCCGGGTGTCGGCTGGACCGCTGGGTATTAGGGTTTTAGATTACTTAGAAGGACGCGTAGGTCCCGACCAAGCCTAAGTACCCCGGGCGTCGGCGGGACCGCGGGGTATTAGGGTTTTAGATTACTTGGAAGGGCGCGTAGGTCCCGACCCATGCCTAAGTACCCCGGGCGTCGGCTGGACCGCGGGGTATTAGGCTTTTAGATTACTTGGAAGGGCGCGTAGGTCCCGACCCAAGCCTAAGTACCCCGGGCAGCAGCTGGACCGCAGGGTATTAGGGTTTTAGATTACTTGGAAGGGTACGTAGGTCCCGACTCAAGCCTAAGTACCCCGAGCGTCGGCTGGACCATGGGGTATTAGGGTTTTAGATTACTTGGAAGGGCGCGTAGGTCCCGACCCAAGCCTAAGTACCCCGGGCGTCGGCTGGACCGCGGGGTATTAGGGTTTTAGATTACTTAGAAGAGCGCGTAGGTCCCGACTCAAGTCTAAGTACCACCTTTGTCATTTTGAAAGAAGCATCCCATTTTATTACTTGATTTTGCTGCAAGCGCACAGAGAGACACAGACAGTTGCTCTAAAGAAATTACAAATCTTACCAAGACAAAAAGGACCGGAGGCCTCAATCAAACTGAGACCTCCCGCATTTCTTTCTTGTTTTTTAGCAGCTATTCCTGCAGGCCTCGTGGGTTCTTCCTAGACTCGGCCCTGACTTCGCCACTGTAGCATCTTCGTGAGACTAGCTAATCCCCACGGACTTCCACCACTCAATTGCCCACCGGAAACTTGATCTTCTGGTGGTATACAGAGACCACCGCCTGGAAAGTACTGAGCGTTGGTCGACCCAGGATGGCATTATAGGAGGAAGGCGCGTCCACAATTAAGAAAAGCATCCGCCGAGTCCTTTCGAGCCTATCGCTGCCCAACGAGAGTGACAAGGTAATCTGCCCCAATGGCTGTACGCGGTATCCCGTGAAGCCGAACAAGGGGGTTGAGATGGGGACTAGTTCATTCTCGTCTATCTGCATCTGCTCCCAAGTCGCTCTATACAGGATATTCACGGAACTTCCCGTGTCTACGAAGATGCGCTTTACCTCATAATTGGCGATGCGGGCCACGATCACTATGACATCCTCATGGGGAGCTTCCACTTCTTCTAGATCGGATGGCCCAAACGAGATAGTTGGGCCTGCCACCTGACTCTGACTTGTCCCGATGGAGTAGTTTTCCAGTCGCCGGGTGTAAGATTTCTGGGCTCAGTTAGAGTCGCCCCGGTAGGTCCCCCGGAGATGACTCCTACATGGCCCGAAGGGGGGCCCCGCATAGGGGCTTTGCCCTTTTGGGGATCTCTCTCCAAGGAGAGGGATCTTCGGGGCGCGGGTCCCCGGCTTCTGCCTCTGGATCGCGTTCGAGACCGCGGTCGGATTTCGTTTCCCCCTGCGAGCCGTCGACGAGGGGAAGGGCTTCGTCATGGCGACCTTCGGTGATACCCTGACTTGTTCCATTTCCTCCGAGGTTTGGTTTCGGCTTCTTCCGTGAACTTTTTCTTCAGGGCATGACACTCGTCTGTGGAGTGAGTCGAACTTCCATGATAATTGCAATACTTGGGCGCGGCCTCCGTTTGCTCGGTGTCTACTGTTTCCACCAGCCGACGCCTACTAGCCCAGTGGTCCTTTCCTGGCAGCAAGTCTTTTCCCCGTGATGGAGCCAGAGGCTCCTTCCTGTCTGACCGAGGGGCCGCGGGAGGAGTAGGAGCTCCAGCTGGATCCTTGCGCCGGGCATACTGTACTTCCTCTACATTGACATGCTTGACTGAGCGTCCTAGCAAGTCATCAAAACTGGCGGGGGGCTTCCTCACTAAGGACCGAAAGAAGTCCCCTTCCACGAGCCCTTGGGTGCAGGCGCTGACGAGTATCTCCGATGTCGCTTTGGGTACATCCTGCGCCACCCGATTGAACCGCTGTATGTACTCCTTGAGCGGTTCTTTAGGCTTTTGCTTAAGAGCGAACAGATTGAGTGTTGTCTTCTGATAGCGCCGGCTACTCGCAAAATGGTGGAGGAAAGCTGTCTTGAACTCCGCAAAGGAGTTGATGGAACCCTGTGGCAACCTTTGAAACCACCGTTGCGCTGCTCCAGACAAAGTGTTCAAAAACACCCAGTACTTCACCCCGTCCGTATATTGGTATAGGAGTGTTGCATTCTCGAACTTACAGACGTGATCCTCCAGATCCGTCTTCCCGTCATACTCAGGGATCCCCGGCCCGCGGAACTGCTTCGGCATGGGGTCCTCGACAATCTTGGACGAGAAAGGGGTAGAAGGAGTTTTCAGAAAGATCTTGGGTACATCCCTCCTCCCCGATCCCTCCTCCTACCTCTGGGCGCTAGAGGCCACCGAATGGGCCTTTCCCCCTTCTCCAGGGGATTCTTTCTGGGGGCCTTGGGCTGCGCCGTCCTGTCGTCCCACCGGGGTCACAGATCTTTGGGAGTGCGAGGCGGAGACTCTGAGGATCTCCTCCCTACCCGGACCCGTTGGTGGTGGGGCCGCCTGTTCGATTTGGTGCTGCTCCAAGGCTTCCTTGATGGCGCTGGCCATCAAGCGATCAAATTCCTCTCGCGTGAGGGTGAGGGGTTGTTCCTCCGGTCCTGCCATTGGCGCTCCTTCAGGTGCTTTGTTGATTTCCCACAGACGACGTCAAATTTGTTCCGGAAGGAGTCGTCGGTGATGGTCAGTCACTGAGGCCCAGCCTCGGCGAGGATGACTACGTCGCGGAGGAACTTCGGGATCCTGTGAAAGTAACACAAGCGTTAGGGGGGACACGCCGGCAGGGATCCGGCGGAGTCCACTCCGACGCTCAAGTTAGCAGTTTGTTCAATCGGTGATGAGAAAGAAAGCTAGAATTAAATTATTTTTTGTTATTTTGAAAAATCTTTTTTGAAAATTTATTTTAAGAGTAAATTTATTTTTAAATTTTTTGTGATAGTTATAAAACATGTTTATCCACAGGAAATTTTTAGAGTTTTTTTTACTATTAAATAAACTTTTACGATTTTTTATCAAAAATTGAAGTTTTGATTTTAAAAATACATCAAAGTTGATTTTTAAAAAACTAAAATTTTCATAGATTAGCCATTCGATTTTAACTTTTCTAAAAAATTATCAAAAATTTTTATGTCACAATTCGATTTTTAATTATTTATTTTTCAAATATTATATATCTATTAAGAAATTATTTTTAAACACCTAACAAAAAAAATATTTTACCTTGGATATTTTTACATGACCAGATTTGGTATTCTAACATATTCTCAAAAATTTTCAGAAATTTAGAATAAAAAGATAATTTTCTAAACATTTGTTTATCAAAATTGAGTTTTTAATTTAAAATTCTTTCGAAAATAAATTTTTGACAAAACTAATTTTTCATGAATTCTTCTCAAAAAAATAACAATCTATTTTGAATAAACAAATTTTTTTCCAAAATTTTTATTCCGCTAAAGTTTTTAAAAGATTCTTTATAAGCAAAGTTTTTTTTATAGAGAAATAATTTTTCAATACTTGAGAATTTTAAAATTTATTTTAAAAAAAATCTTAACTTAAGATTTTTTTGTTTCATTTTGCCCTTAACCATTTTTTTTATGTGATTAAAGGTGGAGAAATATGAAATAAATTAAGGGGAAGACTTTCATTGTAATATTTTTTTTACTAAATTATAATTGTTTGTTTTAATTATTTCTAGTTGATTTTCCCTAATTTAACTCAGGTTGATGCACATCAAAAAAAGAAAGATTGTAAGTATCCTGGAGAAGTTTTGATGTGGTTAACCAAGTCAAGTTAGACCCTGTTGGTTTGTTCCTTGTGTCTAAGTGTGTAGAAACTTAGGAGTACAAGAAGTCGAGTGGAAGACGCAATAAATGAGAAAGATGACATGGGAAGGAAGCCGACGAGCTTAGTGCATTTAAGGGACAAAAAGACTGCGGAAGAGTATATTGGTGGACGAGAAGGGCATGCGCGACATCCGAGGGACGAGAAGTCGGGGAGGAAGATTGCTCGAGGAGAAGATCGAAAGTTGAGTTCGGGTGAGCTCAACTTCGGACGATCAGAAATTACTCAAAAGCGCCAAAAGACTGATCAATGAGAGGTTGACCAGAACTGATACATGTGCCCGAGTGAACCCAGACACCTGAACTCCCAGGCGCCCGAGTGACTCTCGGGCGCTTGATTGAACCCGAGCGCCTGGATTCCTGAGCGCCCGAGTTGATACAGGCACCAGGGATTGAAGATTTATCTAGAATGAGTTGTTTTCACAGTTATTGTGACACAGATATGATTTGATCCAACTCAAGCAACCTCATTACATACAGGTGCTCGGGAAGTGTCACATCAACAATGAGATAAATTTTCTTAACTCTACAAATAGAGTCTTTTAGCTCAGAATTAGTATAACAACTTGTATTTAATTTTCTAATTTTGTTATGAGCTTTCAACGAGTGTAAAAGGTTTCTGTGCCTTCGTTAAAGGAGATTGATTGTAGAGCTTTCAACACTTAGATTAGTAAGCACTCGATTACAAACTAAGTAAAATTCGGAGTCTCGTTTTCTTTTAAAGTTATTGATGTTATTTATTTCTAATTTACTAATATTGAATCTTTTCAAAAATAAAAAATTTAGTTGCTAATCACCCTCCCCATAGCGGGCCCTACATAGACCTACACATAAACACTAATCTACTCAATCTACCAGCATATCCTATAGAGATTAAACCTTAACCAATCAACCCTCACCTGAATTTGATGCCGGCATCCGTTCAGATCCAACAATCCACCCCCAAGGGAAACCGTAGCAACCAAATACAAGTTTCCGATCCACCCACACAGCCCAGTTGAACTCCAATTCACCACGGACACCTTGAGCAGCTGCGATGTGAGATGGATTAGGGTTCAGCGATGGAGAAAACAGATCTCATAGCAACTTGGCGAGAACGCACCCAGCTAAGACCATACTCGCACTTACCCGGAATCGTTGGATACCCCTAACACGATGACTCCGGCGATCTGTTGAGGGGCTGAGTGATCGAAAGGGAGATTTGGATTGTGTGCCCAAGGAAGAAGAAGAAAAGGTTTCGGTGCTTGTCGGTTGGCGACGAGCACAAAGAGCACCCTCGATCGAAGCAGTTGGATCCGATCTCTCCCTCGCGTGGAGAAGAAGAAGGAAGATGCAGAAATGGTTCGATCGCGTGGAGAAGATGAACCTCGGCGGAGAACACAGAGAGAGGGTTGAAGGAGAGATTCAAGTGGTGTGCCTTTTACACTTTAAACTACTCACTTTGGATTATTAAACCACTCTCTTAAAGTTTGGTTTTTAAGCACATTACCCACTCAAAGTTTGGCTTTTAAATACCTTAGTAGCTGGTTCCCCGAATTAAATCTCGGGTTATTTTCTAATCCTAAGATTTATATTGTGGTTTATTTGCCATATTTAACCGAAATAGTGAAACACCTTCAATGTACTATTTTATTAACAAAACATCACTCTTTATGAGTAATTTAAATATGAGAAATTATATGCATAGTGAAAGTGAATATTTCAGTAAAAAATTTTAAATTTTGACTGTTACTCGGCGGCAAGTCCGATGTCTAATTACTGATCGGACACTACCGGAAGCTTTTGATCGCCGTCCCGAATCAAACTATACGTTGGAAGGATGATGAACCCGTCAGGATCGTCGGCAACGATGAACCCGTCGAAATCAACAGTGAATAATGCGAAATCGCAATTGCGGCGATCCCCGACAAATTCACCATGTCCCCTAGGATATAGTTTGGTTTGGAGCGATGGCCGGAGGCCGTCGGTAGTGTTCGATCAATAATCGAATATCGGACATGTCGTCGAATAATGATTAAAATTTTTACTGATATATTCATTTTCACTGTACATATGGATTGCTCTTTAAATATCCACTTACACAGATAAAATAACTATTTTAGTCTTGGCCAAGACCTTTGGTTTATAAATTAAAATAATTAGGCCATTTTAATATGGACGAAAAATTATTTGCATTTTCAAATATGATTTAATGTATAAGAGTAGTTTGATAAATTTCTTATATTTTACTTATTTGCATTTTAAAATACATTATTTAAATTTTGTTTATTCCTAAACTTAAATTTCGTGTATAAAATTGATTTGAATTTGTTTTCATTTTTTATTATTTTCATGGAAACAGATTAACATTTTTTTAAAAGATATTTGAATATGAAGAAAGATGCATTAAAAATTGAAATATACTAATACTATAAAAGAAAGATAAAACTAACATTTTTCGATCATGACATTGAGAAACTATTTTGTGGATGTAATTTTAACTAATTATTATTAGTGCAAGAGAATTATGCCTAGTATTTCTTTGTTTTGAAAATACTTTTCTTTTGTACTGTTTTAAGATTTTAATTTTACTATTCGATTATAATTAACAAATATTTTCTAATATCAATTTTTTGTTGTCGAAGTCAATGAACAAATCATATTTACATTCCTTATGCGTCGATATCCTTATCCATTGTCATCCAACAAGCTAATATTAATTATCCTCAATTATCAAATACTATTAACTACATATTCTATTTCATCAGGTTTGAAACCATTATTTTCGGACTAATAAAAAAATTAGGTAACTGATGAACCCAAAATACTAGGTTAAGTTGTCACGAATGAGTAGGTTCATCAGAATTTAGAATATTTATAAAATACTAGAAATCCTTTTTGCAATCAAAATATGAAAACGTAGTAAAGGGGCCACAGGTCGTATTTTTCCTCGGGACTAGTTGATGTCGTGTGATTCAAGCTTGTATTTATGTGTTGTTTGTGAATTTGGGTTTCGAATAAATATGAGTTTGGTTTCAATTAGAATGAAAACTCAATGAAAGGAATAAAAACTTAACCATGGAACTTAACCAATGAACTCAAACAATTTGGAGCTTAATTGCAACTTAGCCTAATTTGGAGAGCAAATCTGATTCACGGCAAAACAATTACTAAGCAATGAAGCAACAGAGTTAAATTCAAGATAGACCAAATGCAAGCAATCTAAAACCACAGTAATACAAATCCATGCCAAGATTTCACTTGATACAAAGTGCAAGCAAATTAACAAACTTGATACCAAGACGAGAACAATGGATGTGCCAAAGATTGGAATTAGCTGCAGCAATTGTAGCCGATCAACTCAGCTTGAAGGCTAGGCTAACAAGGAAAACATTTGCAGAATTCTATGAAGAAATTCCGAAACTTGAAGACTAATAAAAGCAGGTACAAGTTTAATTCAGAGTCTCACAAAATCAGTTGAGATCAAATGCATAAACCCATGCTTGAAAAGAAATCCAAATAATTCTAATTGATATTAGAAAGTGGGCTGATAATTCAGAAACGTTGCCGCAATTTGACACACACCAAGCTGCAGAATTTCAGAAATGCAGGGAGAATAAAGTGGATGCAGTAAGACAGATTCGAATGCAGAAATTAACACAGCAACCAAAATAAATTGCTCAAATCTACTGTTCGTATAGAATTCAAAAGAGCTCATGTTCCATTTACAACTTCAGAATTGAGACTGAAACTACAACACTGCATGCAATAAGACTGAAACTGACAAATTTCAGACTAGTAGAATTCAGAATCTAATGCTGAATTTCAGAAACTGATACTCAGAATTTAATTCCAAATGCTATGGAAATGAAACAATCTCCAATGAAAATTCAGAAGAAAAACCAAGGTTAGATGATTCTCAATTCAGATGCTATTAGTTGATACTCAAAATAGGAACTGAATTGCAGAAGATTGAAACGGAATTTCAGCAACTATGGATGCGCAGACATTGGAAACTGATACGCTACAACCAAATGCATAAACAAATTGATCAAGTGGAGATCTGACGCAATGGTTCACCAAACAAGAACCTCTTCATGTGCTGGAATCGAGAACACAGAAATAAATTGGGGGAATGCAGAAACCAAACTGAAAATGCAGAAACTGAGGGTTGATATGCAGAATTAACTCAAGCTGACCAAAAGAAAATTCCGAAATGAAACTAAATATGAAACAAACTTGGATCAACTAGATTCACACACTAAATATGATCTCTAATTGTAGGGAAGAAACTAAACACTAATCTAATTGAAAACAAGCTGAAAAAAATTCGAAACTGACATGAAATTGCAGAACAGAGTAAAAGACTGATACGCAGCTGATACGCAAGAACTAAAATAGGAAATCAACTGAAATTGAAACCAAATGTTCACTAAAAAAGTTCCTAAACTACTTAACTTGAAGATTGAACCCTAATTTAAGCTGTAACAATGCAGTAAACGAAGTTAACTAATCTGAAACAAAGACAGAAACAAAACACTGCAGAATTCGAAAATTACAGCTAGAAACTGAAATTTCAACAAGAAATCTGAACCCCAATCACTCCATTAGCTCAAGGTCTCCTTGTTCGTCACGCAAGGGCTGGCCTCAAACCCCTAAGCTCAGCAATTCACTAGGGAACTGAATCTGTAGTCGAGTCAAGCTCAAACTCTGTTCAAGAGGGAAAACCTAATCTATTTCTTCAATTCAGCCTTGTCTGATTGAAATGAAGTTGCGGGAATGATCCAAACACTCCAGGGAACCCCTCTGAATAGCTTGGATTGATGAAGAACTTGACAAAACCGAAATTGAAGCTATCAAATGTAGAGCTGAGGAAACCCTCACTCAGCCCTGTTCTTGCCCAATTCCGAGCTGAAACCTCCACAAATTACTCTCCCTAGTGACCTCGAACTTGATCTAATGCAGAAATGAGGTGGTCGCGCCCCTTGGATTGAAGAAACAGCTGAAGAAAGCTAAGAACACGAAGAAGGAAGAAACTGCGGCGGAGACGCGACGAGGAAGAACTGGGGAGAAATTTGATTAAATACATAAGAATGGACGGCCCAGATTGATTTGAATGAATCCAACGGCTGATCTTGCTCTGATTTAATCCAAACTTTGATGATGATGATCAAGGGTCAGGATCTGCCTTGTGGTGGCTCGGATCCTCCAGATGTGCAACGGATGGTCCAGATCAATCTAATCTTTGAATGGATGATCTAGAACCCTCTGAGCTTGATCCAACGGTTGAATGAGCTCTGATTGGGATGAAACCTTCAGATCTTGATCAGAGTGCTTGATCAACCCTAACCCTAGCTCGGATTGCTTCAGATGGTCCCAGATGGCTTAGATCTAGCCGCTTTTGAATCGGACGGTCCGGATTAATCCGAAGCTTGATAACTGGATCCGGGTCCACTTCCGACTCAAGTTTGACCCAGTATGCCCTAGGTCCAGGATCCTTTCATGCCTACAAAAATAGATCAAAAATTTAGTGGCCAAATAATCCAAATATGTGCAAATTTGCAATTAAGTCCAAAATAAGAGGAAGTCCTAAAATCTAGGGTAAAATCACAATTAAGCAAGTAAAACATAGGTCAAACATGGATTTTAGCAATTAAAATAATCAACAAAATGGTACTTATCAACTCCCCCACACTTAAACTTGAGCGTCTCACGAAACTACTAAATAAGTATCCCCTAGATTTTCTTAAGTATAATTAGAAGCAAATGAAAAGAAATTACCTAGGGTCGTCAATTCTCAAAAATCTAAGCTCTATGGATTAGTATATTGTCCTTAAATCAACAACTTAGTCTTTTCATCCTTCATGAGTCATTGAGATGAATTTAATTCACTAGCCTTTCAAGGAAAATTTTGGTGGCTCTCTCCTTAAGTTCTAAGTTGACGATGGAAGTGGAGATCACTCAAACACACATGCTTCTTGCACTACCATAGGCTTGCTTGTTATCTAATCTCCACCATTATTCATGATTAGGATCAACATCTACAAAACAAATGAAAACATAGAAAATGGTAAAGAGTGGAATAAAAGCCAAGGAAATAGAAAAATGGATAAAGTGGGAGACTTGGTTGCTCAAGAATGTTTCCAATGTGCTTTTCCCCTCTTGTCAGTCCTCTAGTGAAATCAAAAGTGTGGTGGAGTTAATCTTGAACAATGCCTTTGATTTGGATGAATAAAACCCTATTGATCTCAATGTGCCAACTTCCACCTTGCATGCCAACTTTGTTTCTTTCTTCTCTTTTCTGATTTTTTTTCTTCTTTTATCCTCTAGCAAGGTCAGAAATGAAATGAAATAAAGCTTGGACTCGGATGAGAAAATTTTCAATGCAAAAACTCCATTTGTGCCATTTTACTTCTTCCTTCTCTTTTTCTCTCTTTTTTTTTGAACTGTTTTTCTTTCTCTTTTGTTTTTCTGCTCTCAATCTTCTATTTGAGCACTTCGGATCAGATTTTTTTTCATCAGAGAACTTGATGAATCAAGTAACAATTAGGGAATTAGATGCTCCATATTTAACCCTCACTAAACAACTCTTGCAACCCCTCTTTGATACACTCTACCTTCAAGTTGGCACTCTTCTTCTTCCATTTCTTTTTTTTTTCTGTTCGGCTGCAAATTCAGCTCCACGGCATCTTCATTGCAAAACTCTGATTTCTTCCCAGCAGCTACACAATTGATCCTAGCATCAAGTAGTAGTGGAGAATGCAATTGCTTCACTTGAGACCATGGCACTACAAATTTTTTTTTCTGTTTTGATCTATCAATCCTAGCAGCCACATTCCTTCCAATTCTGATCAGTAAAGGATGCACTCATCACTCTTTGACACATTCATATCTTTGATGCCTTGATTTACAGCCTCGGAAACCCAATTTCAATTTCAAGTTGGTACAAAACTGCCTTCATAGCATTTCTACTGATTTTCCTTCTTTCAAAACTCCATTTTCAGCTTAAGTATCAACTTGCTGCCCTCCAGAACCTCTTGGGCTTTGAGTGGATTTGTTCTGAGACCTTGTCAGCAGTGTTTTTAGATTTTTTTTCTTGATCAGCTCAGAATTTCTACTTAAGCTTCCTGCATTTTTCCAGCTTCACTTCAGATTTTTCCAACTGCAATTCATCCACGCAGCAGCATTCCCTTTGTTCTGATTATCACTCCAGCAGCTTGACACCTTGCTGTTCCATTCAGTAGTCATGTTTCGATTCAGCTGCTGATCTTGTTCAGCTGCAGCTTCTCTCAAAGTGTTTCTGAAATTACAGCCAATGTATAACTGCAATTCTGCTATTGCGTGCCACTTTTAGACTTTGGCACAGTTTTTTTTTCTCTTGATTTCAAATCTGTCCAGCTGCACAAAAATTCTCTGTTTTGGCACAAACATTCTTCATTGGATTAGATTTGGTCAGCTGCAATTCTTTTGGCCGAAACATGCTCCTTTTCAAAAAAAATTTTCTTTATGGCATTGATCTTTTTTTTTTCCTTTGAAATGGTGCAGATTTTTTTTTCTCCTTTTCTTGCCACTTAAATCTTCAAAGTATGATAGGGAAATTCAGATCTCCAATTGCTTCCATCTCTCTTGCTCATTCTTGACATCAACTCACTCAAAATGTAATTGTTTACATCCCTCCATTGCAAAATTTATTTTCTTTTTGGATCAAAATGCCTTCTTGATACAAAACTTTTCCAAAACACTAATCACTCCCCCCCACTTAAATCTTTGTCCGTCTCGGGCAAAGTAGCATCAAGAAAATATCCCAAGCAAACAAATCCATAGAAAAAAATGGGGTTAAGAGTAGGAATAAGGAAAGACAAATAGAATAGACATGATTAGTGTTAAAAATTGATGTGGAAAGGAAAACAAATGGATTAGCCTCTATAGATGTGATCCGATCATTGAAATATGGTTTTGAAAGAACCTAAGCAAGTTCTAGAGTACAATAACATAGGTGTGTCACAAATATAAGGCTAATTCTCACTAGGCAAAAATAATTCATCTCAAGTCCTCAATTAAGAATTTAAAGCAAAGTAGTACTCAAGCATCCAAGATTTCATCCATGAGCTCAAACCCTAAGTTTTAACAACCAAATTTAATTTATTTTCCAAGAGATTCTAAAATGCTATGGAGATAACCTAGAGGGATACTTTTATTTTTACTCATGCAAGAAAAAGTGACAAAAGAAATAACAAGGTATTTACAATGACTCATATTCATTCTACTCTACTCATGCATTTATTAGCAAAGACTCAATTTAAAGGAAAATTCTACTTCTAGAAAGCATAAAAGTGAAAGAAAATGCAAGAAGGAACAAACTCCCCTTTATTTCTGGTGGGCGGAGTCTATCAAACAGTAGCCTCCATCGTGGTAGTGGAGGAACATGGGTGGCTGAGAGAATTAGGACTCCCCCACACTTAGACTTCACAAAAAATTGCTCAGGTGGCCGAAGACGATTTAGGTACAAGACCCATGTAAGAGGTGGAGTGCTTCGAATTAGAGTAAAATCAACTCCTCCTTCTTGATGCCTTTTGAAAGATTTTCCAGGAGATTAGAGTCTGTTCAGATGGAGCACCCACTCCAGAAGTCTTCTAGACCCTGCAAAACAATATAATACCTCTCTCAAGCGTGCAGGGTCAGAAAGAAATAAAATAATATCAGTCTCTACATGAAATGTATCCAAAACTGCATTACATCCAATTAAATCAATTCTTGGTGCCTCAATAAATTTTTCACAATTATTTTCTACAAAAAATGCATCCAGAAATTCATCACAAATAATGAAATCAATTTTTGGCACTTCAATAGAAATATCACAATTATTTTTCATCAAAGATGTACCAAGCAATATATCACAACCTATGAAATCAACTTTAGGTGCCTCAATGAATTTTTCACAATTATTTTCAGCATAATATATATCAAAAGACTCATCACAACAATCAACATCAATTTTAGGCACCTCTAAAAAATTTTCACATTCAGCATTTTCATGATATGTATCACCACATGCTTCAAATTCAGCAACTTTAACACTAGGTACCTCTAGGGATTTTTCACAATCAAATTCTACAAAAGATGCATTCCTAAGTATATCACAAACAATAAAACCAGTTTGAGGTACCTCTATGCAATTTTTAGAAAAATTAGGAGGAGTATTTACCTGATCGTGCAGAAAAATACCTGGAGGTTCTACAAGAGTAGATGTATCCGTGTTCTCCTCCTGGTCAAGTAATTGCTCCACTTCAGGTTCAGGTTCTGGTGGACACTCAACTAAAGCAGGTGATCCTTGGGTTCTTGCTTCCACCATGCAAGTCCCTACACTTTCTGGTTCATCCGTTGAATCTTCTAATGTACCAGTCAATTGTGGTGGTCCCTGGGGCTTAGTGCAATCCCCTACACCTGTAGAATCATCTCCTATGCATGTTTCCTCAGTAATATCTGCAACAACAATATCAGAAAAATTAGGACCATCAATAACACTATCATCACAAAATAAAAATGAGAATGGTCCTGTAGAGCTTCAGAATCTTTTTCTTGAGCTGAAAAATTTGGAAATGGATTTTGAGTGGGAATCTCCGGAGGAATGCATGCTGTAGGTGCCCTGATTTTAATGATTTCTTCTTCTTCTTCCACCAAATTTGCAAGATCACTTGAAGAAGGACTTGGCCATGCACTAGGGTCACCTTGAACTGATAAAAAATTAACTCCGGGGCCCTCAGAATTAAGAGTAGCATGAGAAGATAATTGTCCTGATTCTTGGGCTTGACTTTGTTTCAATTGATCTTGCATGTTTTGAAGCCTTTGTTGTTGTTCTTGAAAAATTTGCTGTTGTTGTTCTTGAAAAATTTGCTGTTGTTGTTCTTGAAAACTTTGCTGTTGTTGTAGGACTTGTTGAAACATCTCCTCCAGCCTTTGTTGTTGAGCCTCACTCTAATCATGATTCTCAAAGCCTCCTTGGTTAGTATGGAACTCTTGTTGGTCTTGAAATGTAACATAAGGCTGCTGAAGACCAAGAGTAGACTGTGCATTCTGAAATGGAGACTGTGGGGGCTGATCAAATGGTTGAATAGGCTGATTAAACTGCTGAAAATTTGGCTGGAATGATGGTGGAAATTGCTGAGAATTGTATCCCTGGAAATCTTGGATCTGAGGTTGAAATTGTGGTGGTGAAAACTGAAATTGCGTGGGCTGGAAATTCTGGTTTTGTTGCTGGAAATTCTAATTAAAGGGCTGTGAGGGCTGGAAAAATGGTTGGTTTTGAGGTGGAAATGTTTGAAACAATTGACAACCTTGCTGCCCTTGTTGATATGGCTGGAATTGAGGTTCGAATTGCTGAAATTGGGACTGAAAACTCTGGAATTGTGACTGCCCAATCTGAGGTTGCTGGAAATTTGGTTGATTTGCCTGAAAATTTTGGAAAGGCTAACTTTGCTGACAATTAGGCTGAAAAAACTGATGATCCGGCTGAAAATTCGAATAGGGCTGTTGAAAATTCTGGAATTGTGGTTGAAATTGTTGTGGTGGCTGATTGAAAGGTTGGTTCTACTGAAAGTTTGAATCGGGCTGCTGAAATTGTTGAAATGGCTGCTGGTAAGTAGATGAATCACTGTTGGGTCTTAGTTGGAAATTCCAGTGCTTAAACACATTTTTTAACCCCACCAGTGCATCTTTGAGCTCTGTATAGTCCTCTGGTGAAAACATTTTGATCTTACAGCCCTGTCACAAAATAAACAAGAAAAATGGCAGCAACCGTATACAAAAGATAAAACAACAGAAAATAGAATCAAATGATATGCCCATAAGCACACAAGCAAAAATCAAACAAATCAACTAGTTGCTTCCCCGGCAACGACGTCAAAAATTTTGATGAACCCGAAATACTAGGTTAAGTTGTCACGAATGTGTGGGTTCATCAGAATTTAGAATATTTATAAAATGCTGGAAACCCTTTTTGCAATCAAAATATGAAAACGTAGTAAAGGGGCCACAGGTCGTATTTTTCCTCGGGACTAGTTGATGTTGTGTGATTCAAGCTTGTATTTATGTGTCGTTTGTGAATTTGGGTTTTGAATAAATATGAGTTTGGTTTCAATTAGAATGAAAACTCAATGAAAGGAATAAAAACTTAACCATGGAACTTAACCAATGAACTCAAACAATTTGGAGCTTAATTGCAACTTAGCCTAATTTGGAGAGCAAATTTGATTCACGGCAAAACAATTACTAAGCAATGAAGCAACAGAGTTAAATTCAAGACAGACCAAATGCAAGCAATCTAAAACCACAATAATACAAATCCATGCCAAGATTTCACTTGATACAAAGTGCAAGCAAATTAACAAACTTGATACCAAGACGAGAACAATGGATGTGCCAAAGATTGGAATTAGCTGCAGCAATTGTAGCCGATCAACTCAGCTTGAAGGCTAGGCTAACAAGGAAAACATTTGCAGAATTCTATGAAGAAATTCTGAAACTTGAAGAATTCAAAAATTACAGCTAGAAACTGAAATTTCAACAAGAAATCTAAACCCCAATCACTCCATTAGCTCAAGGTCTCCTTGTTCGTCACGCAAGGGCTGGCCTCGAACCCCTAAGCTCAGCAATTCACTGGGGAACTGAATTTGTAGTCGAGTCGAGCTCAAACTCTGTTCAAGAGGGAAAACCTAATCTATTTCTTCAATTCAGCCTTGTCTGATTGAAATGAAGTTGCGGGAATGATCCAAACACTCCAGGGAACCCCTCTGAATAGCTTGGATTGATGAAGAACTTGACAAAACCGAAATCGAAGCTATCAAATGCAGAGCTGAGGAAACCCTCACTCAGCCCTGTTCTTGCCCAATTCCGAGCTGAAACCTCCACAAATTACTCTCCCTAGTGACCTCGAACTTGATCTAATGCAGAAATGAGGTGGTCGCGCCCCTTGGATTGAAGAAACAGCTGAAGAAAGCTAAGAACACGAAGAAGGAAGAAACTGCGGCGGAGACGCGACGAGGAAGAACTGGGGAGAAATTTGATTAAATACATAAGAATGGACGGCCCAGATTGATTTGAATGAATCCAACGGCTGATCTTGCTCTGATTTAATCCAAACTTTGATGATGATGATCAGGGGTCAGGATCTACCTTGTGGTGGCTCGGATCCTCCAGATGTGCAACGGATGGTCCAGATCAATCTAATCTTTGAATGTACGATCTAGAACCCTCTGAGCTTGATCCTGTTGGTGCAGTTTGCACTAACGGTCAAACTCGGGTTTTGATGTATGACAAAGTGGTTAAAGTTAGGGTTGTTGGTGTTTAACCTCTTTACTAAGTGTGCAGGGTTGAAAGACTTAGGACCAGACATCAGGCTGAAGTCCAGGATGGTTGAGTCCTGGCGGGAAGTCCAGTTGGGTCCGCGGGACCTGACAACTGGCTGAAGACCAAGTTGGTTGAGACTTGGCAGGAAGACCAGGGTGGTTGAGCCTTGGCAGGAAGTCCTGGTGGGTCAAGAGGTCAAGTAAAACTGCACAATGGGTAAGTGAGGTAAGTCACTGGAGGAGCGACCCAGTGAGGACGAGTCCAATCTTGGACTTTAGGCGCGGTCCAACTTAGACCCATTTAGGTGATCTAAGTTGAGTCCTGGTTAGATCCTGGTCTGGGAAACAGGATCTAATTAACTTAGAATTATATCTTATTTTAGTCCATATAAAATTGTGCTAGCCTTGTTTTGGACTAACCCTGGATGCAGGACCGAAGGACTGTGTATCTGCAGCTCAGAGAGCCTCAAAGGAGGGAGGCAGTAGCTGAGCTGGGCGCCCCGGATGTGTCGGGCGCCCCAGAGTCAACCCAAAGTCAGCAGAGAGGTAAACGCCCCGACAGCAGCGCAATTGGGGGCGCCCCGCGTGTCTCGGGCGCCCACTGTGCCACGCCACTGAAGGCGGCTGCAGCTCACCCTCGCGAAGCCTCGGTGATAAAGTTTGATCGGTCAATCGGGCGCCCCGTGCGCGTCGGGCGCCCCAGTCAAAAACAATCCCGAAGATAACGAGATCAGCTTTGACTAGAGCATCGCCGGATCTGCAGCCACGTGGGGGGCGCCCCGAGCATGTCGGGCGCCCCCTGCCCTATATAAAGAGGGCCTCGACCCTCTTCAAAGAACAACACTTCTTCCAAAGTCTCCAAGTTCTTCTACGCTCGCGCCTTGCTCCGGAAACGCTACACTTCGAGCCGACGACGTCCTGCTGCCCCGAAAGAGTCGACCTACTCCGGACGTCGGTAAAAAGTTAATTTTTAATATATATATTGTTGCATTTAATTACTTGAAAGTGTGGGGTTGTCACACTTTCAATTCCTTTGTACTCGCCTACTCTATCGGTGTTTACCGGTAGAGAGTATTAGTGGATTGCCCAACGGAAAGGTCCGAGGGACCTGGGCCTTCGAGTAGGAGTCGACGAAGGCTCCGAACGAAGTAAAACTCGTCTGTGTTAGTGTGTTCATTTTTCGTCTCTTTCGTTTCCGCTGTGCACGTTTTTTTTAAAGCGCTCTGATTTTTTAAAACGCACGTGATTCACCCCCCCTCTCACGTGCATCGATCCTACAAGTGGTATCAGAGCCTGGTACGCTCTGTATCGGTGCAACCACCATAAGAGCCGGGGGAAATCCAGTTTTTGTTTCGATTTTTGGTTTTTCGCTACACATAATCTAAATTAGGTATTGTTGCCTAGATTTGGATTATTTTTCCGTTCGTTTGATTTTACTCGAATTTGGTGCAACACCATTTCGAGTCGCTCTCTTCTCCTCTTCCTACCACACTACTAATCCAAGACCTAGTCTTGGGACAAGTTTTTGTGTGGTCTATTTCAGATGGCCCAAGGTGAAGGCTATAGCACTGCTCGCCCTCCCCTCTTTAATGGGGAAGACTTTCCCTACTGGAAGAGAAGGATGGAGGTTTATCTGAAGACCGACATGGATCAGTGGTTTGCAGTTCAAACAGGCTACACACCGCCAATGGATGAGGGAAATAATGCTCCACTAAGGCCCGACAGATGGAACTCAGAGATGAAGAAAAAGGCTCAGACCGAGTTCAAAGCTCAGAACACCCTCCAGTGCGGACTTACCAAAGAGGAGCTAAACAGAATTGGACCAACCGACTCGGCGAAGGAGCTATGGGACAAATTGACAGAATTACATGAAGGCACTTCTGATGCAAAGGTAACAAAGAGAGATCTATTATTGAATAAATTATTTAACATCAAAATGCAGGAAGGAGAATCAGCAAGTCAACTCCACGCCCGGATTAAGAACATATTGAATGGACTCCACATGATCGGGCACAAACAGGAGAACCGGGACATCATAAGGTACGCGTTAAATGCGTTCCCTAGAAACTCACTATGGGCATCTATTATAGATGCCTATAAAATTTCTAGGAACCTTTCAAAAATAAATCTGGATGAACTATTTTGTGAATTAGAGCTGCATGAGCAAACTAACGCCAAGGTCGAGAAAGGGCTAGCTTTATTTGCAGGTTCACCAAAGGAAGCCAAATCAAAGAGAAAAGTCCAAGAAGAACCTGAAGATGAGTCAGGCTCTGATGAAGAAGAACAACTGGTGAACTTGGTAAGAAAAATGTTCACCAGAAGGAAGAGCAAATTTTCAAAGAAAGATATTCAAAAGGTAATGAAGCCCTACAGCACTGAAGGTAAAAGCAAAATGATCTGCTTCGGCTGTAACAGAAAAGGGCACTTCAAACATGAATGCCCTTACAAGAAGAGGACCAACCCACTAAGAACAAAAAGAAGAAGGCTCTTCAAGCCACGTGGGATGAAAGCTCGGACGATTCCGACGATGAACAACCGAAGAACGCAAGCTACCTCGCACTGATGGCAACCGGACCAGAATCGGACTCGGATCAAGACGAGGATTCCGAATACGAGTCGAGCCAAGAGATCGGACTATTTTCAGACGGCTCTACTAAGGTATATTTAGATTCAGTAAATGAAAAGTTCTTTAAAATTATTTCTGTCTTGAATAAAAAATTACTTGCATCTGAATCTAGAAATGAACAGCTCCTTAAGGAAAATCAAGACCTTAAGGAGCAATTAATTAATACCAGAACATTAACTGAACAAACTCAAAATCAAAAATTAATTGAGCTTGAAACTGAAAACTTAACCCTAAAGGGTGAAGTCCTAAAACTTAAGGATCTACTAGCAACTTTCACAACCCGATCCAAGAACCTTGACCTTATTCTTGGATCACAAAAGGGCATGTACAACAAATCTGGGATAGGATATAAATCAAGATCGAACCAAAGATCTTTTATCTCCTTTATCCACCCCCGCAAAAATCAACGAAAAGCGTGGGTCCCGAAAGCTTATCTAACAAAGCAAGTAGGTCAGAATCAATTTTATGTCCCAAAAAGGGACATCCATTACATTGACCCTAGACACCCAGTCTACAATTTAGGGGGAGGCTCCAAACTAGTTGGCACCTTAAAATCAGCCTCTGCCCAGGTGGGCACTTAGGATTAGCTTCAAAGTTAATTTGAATCTTGTACTATTTAGTACCAAGGTTTTCAATGAGTAAGTTAAAAGTTCAACTTCTTTAAGCGGCTTTGCCTAGAAAATGGTTGTTGCTCCAATAAGGCTTCGGCCAAAGAAGGCCACTGTGCCTCGCCATGGCCTGGAAGCCAATTATTGAAGTGTACTTTTAAATTACTACTTGTTAAACTTGGATCTAACACAAGGTCAAGTTAACTTTTCTAATCAAACTCAAATCATCTCACAAAATCATAGGACTCCCTTGATTGATGAC
>JAGFNQ010010027.1:0-61882 GCA_024364735.1 Boesenbergia rotunda
AAGGTCCTATACAAGGATATAGTTTAGCTATTTATACAAGTAATTAAAATAGCTAACTAATTATAACACATAATTAGTTTAGCTATTTATACAAGTAATTAAAATAGCTAACTAATTATAACACATAATTAGATCAATTTCATATTCGACCTAACCTTAACCATTAAGCTAATCCTTAAATAAACTAGGATTAGCTTTAATTATCCTTTTACCAAACAGATCAAAGTCCAACCCAAAAGGTGGTCACTCACGGCAAGCTCCCTTTCACAGAAACCAAAAACTCAACTATGATCTAATCCAATTTAGCACAGGTTCAAATCTAGCCACACCATGACAACCCAAATTGCTACCCGTGCCAATTGGAGCCACCCCATATTGCTGCATAGCACCTTAACAACAACTAAATCTCAAACAAACACTTCGAATTCCGCTCTCAAAGATTACGAACTAACTCTCCACACCTATAATTAAAGTTTGTCACTTGTCTAATTCTTACACTTGTGCACATAGAAACTACGCTCACAAATAAATACCATAGTCCACAGCATAACATCTAGACAAAAGAAATAGACAATTGAGATCTTACTATACTGCTAAAAAGAATCAATGAGTAGAAACCACCTGTTTCACTACATATAATTTGTTCACACACAGAATCGTTACTAGAACAATCCTTACCTCGAGCGACTGTCGGTAGAAAAACTCAGCCCCAAGTATGCAACACCTCAAGAAATTTGAATCCAACTCCTTGGTGGTCGGCACAAGCAACAAGGACGTGCGTGTGAAGATCACATGGGTGGATCGCGTGGGGTGGTCGGTTCCGGGCGACTAGGCAACGGTCGGCCTTAGCTGAAGGAGTGAAGTCGCGCGACACCAAGAGCTCGCGGCAAAGAGGGGATCACTCGCACGACCTAGGGCTGCGGCGTTGACTCTGTGTGCGTGGATGAGGAGGAAGGAGAAAAGGAAGAAGAAGAGAGGGCGGCGTTGGCTGTTGCGCTAGGGAGAAGAGGGAAGGGGCTCGGGCGACGATCGGCTGCGGCGGAAGAAGTGTGAGGAGAAGAAAATTAGGTTTTTGGGAGGAATTGCTAGGGTTTATAATGATTTTTTCTTTTTGCAAAAAGGCCCTCCAAATTCGGATAATTCAACTCTGCCCTTAATTTAGGGCTTTAACGTTTAAGCCCTTGAATTTTCAATATTTAACATTCTCCCCCACCAACAAAAATTTGATCCCCAAATTTGCTAACAAACCACAACAGGTACTAGTCAACCGCATCATGTATCAACAACTCAGATATAATATAAATACCGAATGCAACTCAACCATACACACCTTAGGTAAATAGATGAGGGTAGCGATCTCTGATCGTATCCCTGAGCTCCCAAGTAGCTTCCTCATCAGAATGGTGCTGCCAACCAACTTTGACCAACCGAATTGTCTTGTTCCTCAACCGATGCTCCTTGCGGTCCAGAATCCACATAGGTACCTCCTCGTAGGTCGCGCCTGGCTGAAGTGTGACCGGCACCTCCGATAAGACATGTGTAGGATCTGGCACATATTTCCTCAATATGGAAACATGAAACACATCGTGAACTCAAGCCAAAGACGGTAGTAATGCCAGACGATAAGCTACTTCTCTAATCCGCTCCAAAATATGGAAAGGCACAATGTAGCGTGGAGCTTGCATACCTCGCAACCCAAACCGCTTCACCCCTTTCGTGGGTGATACTCATAAGAAGACATGATCTCTCACAGAGAACTCTAAGGGTCTATGTTGCCGATCTGCATAACTCTTCTGGCGATCCTGAGCCTCTGACAGACGGCGTTTGGTAGTACGGACTAGCTCTGCATCACGTTGAACACTTTGAGGCTCTGGCACATATTTCCTCAATATGGAAACATGAAACACATTGTGAACTCCAGCCAACGACGGTGGTAATGCCAGACGATAAGCTACTTCTCCAATCCGCTCCAAAATCTGGGAAGGCCCAATGTAGCGTGGAGCTTGCTTACCTCGCAACCCAAACCGCTTCACTCCTTTCGTGGGTGATACTCGTAAGAAGACATGATCACTCACGGAGAACTCTAAGGGTCTACGTCTCCGATCTGCATAACTCTTCTAGCGATCCTGAGCCTCTGACAGATGGCGTTTGATAGTACGGACTAGCTCTGCATCACATTGAACACTCTGAGGCCCTAGCAATTGAGATTCCCCAACCTCCTCCCAGAGGGTGGGTGTCCTGCAAGCTCTACCATACAACACCTCAAATTGTGCCATCTGGATAGCCAAATGATGGCTATTATTGTAGGCAAACTCAACCAAGTGCAAGTGATCTTCCCAATTGCCTCCAAAATCCATAACACAGGATCTTAGTAAATCCTCTAGAGTCTGAATAGTACGCTCTAATTGTCTATCCGTCTGTAGATGAAAGGTTGTACTCAATCGAAGCTCGATACCCATGACCTACTGCAAACTCTGCCAAAACCGCGAAGTGAAACGCGGGTTTCTGTCTGATATGATACTCAGAGGAATGTCGTGCAGTCTGATAATCTCACAGCAGTACAGCTATGCTAGCCTGTCTAGTGTATCTGTCCTCTGAATCCCCAAGAAATGAGCGGATTTGGTTAATCGATCAACGATCACCCAAATCGCGTCGTGTCTTCTCCGAGTCCTCGGTAACCCCACAACAAAATCCATAGTGATGTGCTTTCATTTCCACTCAGGAATAGGGATCTTCTGGAGTAATCCAGCAGGTCTCTGATGCTCGGCCTTCACCTGCTGGCACATTAGACATCTAGTTACAAAATCTGCACTGTCTTTCTTCATACCGTTCCACCAGTAAGAACGTCTCAAATCTCGATACATACGGGTTCCACCAGGATGTATAGCAATCCGAGATCGATGAGCCTCCTAAAGCAACTCCTCCATGACCGAATGTGACTTAGGTACGCACAATCTCCCTCAGAAATATAGAATACCCTCGTCATCTCGTGTAAAGTCAGTCTGCTGCTCTGAAGCTATCCGGCTGCCTAGAAACTGCTGATGCTGTTCATTGGCCTGAGCCTCTCTGATCCTGTTCATGATCAAAGACTGAACAACCATAGTCACCAATAACCCTTTCTCTGTCTGACCCTGCTCCTCCAGTCCTAACTCTGAGAAGCTCTGAACTAAGTCTGTGACCATAACCCGGTGATAAGCCAGAACACTTCGGGATTTTCTACTCAGTGCATCTACAACCACATTAGCTTTCCTTAGATGGTAGCTAATAATACAGTCATAATCCTTCAAAAACTACATACATCGCCTCTGACGCAGATTCAGCTCCTTCTGAGTAAATAGATACTTGAGGCTCTTGTGATCCATGAAAATATCAAACGTGATGCTTGTTGGGACCTTGTCGTTTGCTAGAGGAGGGGTGAATAGCAACTTTTTGATTATCTTCCTATACGTTGTTAGTGTGTAAGCGGAAATACAATTAAACTAAAACTAACAACTAAGAAAGACACACCTATTTACGTGGTTCGGAGATAAAGCTCCTACTCCACGGCTGTCCGTAAAGTGGAAGATCCCGATCCGTCGGTGGATGACTCCCCGGAAGACCTCCGACTAGCTCATGTAACTCCTTGTGGGTGGAGAAACCTCGCTACAACCCGCAACACCTTTCTGAGCTCTTAGACTACTAATTGGCCTTTAACTAAAGTCAATTTCGTCAAGAACTCTCAGCCAAAACCGAGCCCCTTTAAATAGTGCTCTAGGATGAAATTGTTGGATAGATAGAACCGATAGAGGGGGGGTGAATATCGATATTCGTTTTTCGGAAAATTAAGAGCAGGTGCACAGCGAAAAATAGGAAACAGTAATAACACAGAGACGCAGTCGTTTTTACTTGGTTCGGAGCCTGGGTCGACTCCTACTCCAAGGCCCACGGTCGTTGACCATTTACTTTGGGCAATTCTATATCAGGCGTAAAGTCGTTTACAAAAGATTACAGAATTAGAATTAAGTACAGTAAACTTTAAAATAGCTCTTTTACCGACGTCCGGGGTAGATCGACTTTTTCTAAGCAGCGGGACGTCGTCGGCACGAGTTGGAATGACTCCGAGGCGAGGCGCGAGTGCAGAAGAGCGTAGAAGAGTTGATTCAGAAGTTGTGTACCGAAGCTTGGGCGTTGGGGGCTATTTATAGCACCTCGGGGCGCCCTGGACGTCGAGGGCGCCCTGCCACGTGTCAAGCGATCCCTAATCCTCTCGGTCAAGCTTTATCCCACCCGAATAGGGATGAGGTTTGACCCTGGGGGCGCCCTGGACGCTGAGGGCGCCTTGCTTGACTTTTTCCGCGCTGGCTTTTCGGCTGGATAAGGGTGATTGACTCAGCTGACATGGGCGGGGGGCGCCGTTGCTGCTGAGGGCGCCCTGGGCGCTGAGGGCGCCCTGGCTGCTGAGGGCGCCCCGGCCAGTAGTCAGCCGAAGCTCCTTCTTGCTTCATTTGTTTCTTGTTCACTTTGGGGGCGCCCTGGACACTCAGGGCGCCCTACTCAGCTGCTGCCCTACTCCTTTGAGGCTCTCTGAGCTGCAGACACTCGTTCCTTTGGTCCTGCATCCAGGGTTAGTCCGAAAACAACATAAAGTAGTAAAACATAAGATTATACAGCCTTAGCTGTCTTGGTTCTGACTTTGATCCTCCTAAATGGAGCCCTAGGTCGAATCGACGCCTACTGTTCCCTCGACGGGGAACGCGTCCTCACCTACTCCTCTCGGGAGAGTTTACCTGATGCCAACCGTTCCTCTGGTTGGACTTTTGCCTGACGGTCCTTTGCCAGGTCTTGGATGCCGAGCTGTTCTTCGCCCGGTGCCTAGCAGTCCTTCGGCAGGGCTTAGATACTGGCAGTCCTTCGCCAGGTGCCTAGTAGTCCTTCGCTAGGGCTTTGTATCCTGGCAGTCCTTCGCCAGGTGCCTAGCATTCCTTCGCTAGGGCTTTTATCCTGTACACTAGAGTAACATGTTAAATAACAACAAAGACTTAACTTTTGAACCCTGTTGCCATTATCAAAACACAGGTTTGACTTTGGTGCTTTCTGCACCAACAATCTCCCCCTTTTTGATTTATGGCAACCCTAGTTCAAAAAGTTAAGTTTAATCAATGCATAAAAGGTTAAATTTTGTTCCCTCCCCTGGAAGGAATCTCCCCCTAGATTTTTCAAAAATTCGTGGGGTTAAACCATTTTACTTGTACTTTGAACACTTAAGTTTTAGGTACTTAGAAATCTTTTAATAACTTAAGTTAAAAGTACATAGGAGAGTTTTTGAAGCATGATTTTAGAGTACTTAAAAAGTTTGAAGCTTTAAGTTTTAAGGTACTCAAAAGTTTTGAAAGTGTTAGCTTAAGTACTTAGTAGGATTTGAAAAGCTTAAGTACTTAGTAAACTTTGAAACACTTTAGTAGATTTGGAAAACTTAAGTACTTAATAATTTTTGAAAACTTAAGTATTTAATAAATGAAGTACATTTGGAAAACTTAAGTACTTTATAAAGTATATTTGGAAAATTTAAGTACTTAATAAAGTGTATTTGGAAAACTTAAGTACTTAAAAAAAAAATATTTGGAAAACTTAAGTACTTAAAAGAAACTAAGTACTTAGTAACATTGTACTTAAGCTTAAAGTACTTATAAAAATTTTTTTGACAAGCTTAAGTTAGAAAATTTTGAATAAGGGATAAGAAACTTTTTGAAAACTTTTTGAATGAAGGATAATAAGGGATAAGAAAATTTTTGAAAACTTTTTGAATAAAGGATAGAGTTAAAAAAAATTAATTTTACTCTCTCCTTTCCTATCTCTCCCCCTTTGCCATATATCAGAACAGATAAATATAGCAGAAATAAGATTGCATAAAGGAAATAAGTAAGATTTTGCTGTACTAAACCAGGTCATAATTAGACTTAAACTGAATCAGTTAATTTACTCTGTAGGGACCTGTCTAACCCATTTAGCTACTTACTAACTGTTATAAGCAGTAGTTTTTGCTGGGGTTAGTCAAGTTAAGTGTTTCTGTTCAAGTTAGATTTTCTAAACTTGACACTTAACTGGATTGCTGTATAAGTTGTATTTAGTGCCCCAATTACTACAGATGCACTGACTTAAAGCATCTTGAATTAAGGCAAAGACCTAAGCATCTCAACCCTTTCTAGGTTATCAATCAAAAAGTACCCTAAGGTGCTTGTGAGATGCTGGCTTCTAAGTCTATAGGTGCATGCAGTTCTAGGGTTAGGGCCTAGGCTAAGTCCATTTGCGAAAAAGTCCTAGTTTTGAAAGGGGGTATTTTTTTTAAAAAAATAAAACTAAGTCGAAAATGAAAACTGATTTTGAAATTAAGTAAAACAGTTTTTCAAATCCTATTTTTAGAAACTGATTTTTAAAGCAGAAAGAAAATCAACAGTAGAGTTAATCTATTCTACAGAGCACAATCTAACTGCCTTCTTAGTGAGCTGAACTCAGATTCAGGTAAGGGTTTTGTGAATATATCAGCTAAGTTGGATTTTGAGTCTATATGGTTAAGTACTATTTCACCCCTGGCTACATGGTCTCTAACAAAGTGGTGTTTAACTTCTATGTGTTTAGTCCTAGAGTGTTGGATTGGATTTTTGGTTAAGTTGATCGAGCTTATATTGTCAATGAAGACTTGGGTTTGAGTGTAGTTGAGTTGGAAGTCCTTAAGAGTGTGCATCATCCATAAAAGTTGTGCTACACACTCTCCTAAGGCCACATACTCAGCTTCAGTTGTGGATAGGGCTACACAGTGTTGTTTTCTGCTGCACCAACTTACCAAGCTATTTCCTAACAGTTGGCAGCTTCCACTTGTGCTTTTTCTATCTAATTTGCAACCAGCATAGTCAGAGTCCGAGTATCCTGACAGATTGAAGGTTGAGGTTCTAGGATACCAAATCCCTACATTTAGGGTGCCCTTTATATATCTTAGTATTCTTTTTAGGGCTGCTAAGTGCGTTTCCTTAGCACAGGTTTGGTATCTAGCACACATTCCTACAGCAAATAAAATGTCAGGTCTGCTGGCTGTAAGGTAAAGCAGACTACCTATCATACTTCTATATAGTTTGAGATCTACTGGCTTACCATCAGGGTCACTATCTATTTTTACATTAGTTGCCATAGGGGTATTTATGCTTTTAGAGTTATCCATTTTAAATTTCTTTATTAACTCTTTAGCATATTTGGATTGATGGACGTAGTTTCCATCTTTAGTTTATTTGATTTGTAGCCCTAGGAAAAAGGTAAGCTCACCAACCAAACTCATTTCAAATTCATTTTCCATTATTTTGACAAACTCTTTTAGGAAGTTTGTGTTGGTGGATCCAAAGATTATGTCATCTACGTAAATTTGGGCAATAAATATATCTTTTTCTAGTGTTTTAATGAATAATGTTGAGTCAATTTGTCCTTGTTTAAATTCTTTAGAAGTTAAGTAAGTAGATAAACGTTCATACCAGGCCCTAGGTGCTTGTTTTAACCCATATAGTGCTTTAGTTAATTTGTAAACGTGGTCAGGTTTGTCTAAGTCCTCAAACCCAGGGGGTTGTCCTACATAAACTTCTTCTTTAATGAACCCATTTAAGAAGGCTGACTTTACATCCATTTGGTATAGCTTGAATCCTTTATGGGATGCAAAGGCTAACAACATTCTAATGGACTCAAGTCTAGCTACTGGGGCATAAGTTTCATCGTAATCTAGTCCCTCTACTTGACTGAATCCCTTAGCTACTAAGCGGGCTTTATTTCTAACTATTTCACCTTGATCGTTTAGCTTATTTCGAAAGACCCACTTAGTGTCTATGATGGATTTGCCTTCAGGTTTAGGCACTAGTTCCCAGACTTGGTTTCTCTCAAATTGGGCTAATTCTTCTTGCATAGCTATGATCCAATTAGGGTCAGGTAAGGCTTCATCTATAGTTTTGGGTTATATTTTCGATATCATAGCTATTTGACTAAGGTTTCTATAGGAGGATCTAGTTCTGACCCCTAGAGTTGGATCACCCACAATTTGATCGGTTGGGTGACTAAGTCTTGGTTTCTTGGTTCTCCTAGAACTTGGTTCAGCCTCAGGTCCGGCTGATCGGTTTGGTTCACTGTTTGAGTCGACTCTTTGGGTTGGTTCATTTGTTGGTTCAATAATTGGTTCTATTGGCTCATTAATTGGTTCAATAGTTAGTTCGTTTAAGCTTTCAATTAAAGGTTTACTAGGTTGTTCATTATTTTCTTGATCAGAGTTTGATGAAGTTAGGTTTGGATTATCAGATGTTGATTTAACTTCTTCATCAAATATTAAGTTAGTTGTTTCTTCAATTTTCTTAGTTTGGTTGTTATAGACTCTATAGGCTCTACTTGTGGTTGAGTATCCTAGGAAGGTACCTAGGGTTGTTTTGGATTGAAATTTTCCTAAGTAGTCTTTGGTGTTTAGGATATGGACTTTGCATCCAAAGACCCTTAGGTAGTGTAGATTTGGGAGCCTATGGTAGTACAGTTCATAGGGTGTTTTGTTGTGTCGCTTGTTGATCAGAACCCTATTTTGGATGTAACAAGCTGTACTAATCGCTTCTGCCCAATATTGGTTTGCTAAGCTAAATTCGTTGAGCATAGCCCTAGCGGCTTCTTGTAAGGTTCTATTCCTTCTTTCGACTATCCCATTTTGTTAGGGGGTTCTAGGACATGAAAATTCATGTAAATACCCATTGACCTTACAGAATTCCTCGAACCGTTGATTTTCAAATTCTCCCCCGTGGTCACTCCTAAGTCTTTTAATTTTAGTATCATTTTGATTTTCAATCAATTTACAGAAATCATTAAATAGTTTTAAGGTTTCATCTTTGGTTTTTAGAAACCTAACCCAGGTAAACCTATAGTAATCATCAACTATTACTAAGCAGTATCGGTTCCCGCTTAGTGACTTGGCTCCATGTGAATCAAATAGGTCAAGGTGCAGGAGCTCAAGTGTGGTTTGAGTTAGATCAGATTGAATTAATTTGTGATTAGATTTGGTTTGTTTACCTTGATTACATGATTCACATATTAGGTTTTCATTATTTTTAATTTTGGGGATACCCTTGATTAGGCCAAGTTGGGTGACTTTAGAGATAGTTCTTAAATTGGTATGTCCTAGTCTCCTATGCCAGAGGTTCGATTGTTCTAACTGAGTTAACATACATTTGGGTACTAGGGGAAGGTTTATAGTGTATACATTATTTTTCCTAGTGCCTTTAAGCATGGTTTCTGAGTCTTGTATATTTCTAATCAGGCAGTCAGAATTGTTGAAAGTGACTATATAACCAGAATCACATAACTGACTTATACTAAGCAGGTTAAAATTGAAGTTTTCAACCAAAAGAACTTTCTTAATAATAAATTTAGATTTAAGCTCAATATTACCTGACTCAATTACCTTGAGTGTAACATTGTTGCCAAATGCTATTGAGCCTAGGTTCTTGAGCTTGAGTTTGGTGAACTTCAATTTATCTCCAGTCATATGTCTGGAGCAACCGCTATCCAACATCCATTGGTCCAAATCTTTATGTTCCTATACATAAAGAATTTTATTGATTTGGATCCAATTAGAGTTAGTAATAGCTTTAAATTGATTTTCACTGACTAATCTGTCTCACCCAAATCTAGGGTTTTCAATCACGTTAGCCTTATAGGTTTCGTGAGACAGGTTTGGATAAAAGAATTTTTGAAAACCATGATTAATTTTAAAAATAATTAAATTTTGAAAACTTAATTAAATTTGAAATTTTTGAAAAGATGTTTAAATCTATAAATAACTGAAATTTTGTGTTAGATTCGAATTTAATAAAAAATAATTTGAATTTCAATTTCAAAAATTGGCTTCCAGGTCTTGGCGAGGCACTAGGCCTTCTTTGGCCGTAGCCTTATGGGATCATCCACCCTTTCCTTGACAAAGCCTTTTAATGAAATTTCATTTTCAAGATTATTCTTTGAAAAAGTTCTGGTCTAACTAGTTTGGATTTTGGATCGGTAGCTTCGGCTAGTTTCACCAGTCTAAAGAGACCAAGTGAACTTGATCTTATTAGAATTGGTTTCCCTAACGTACTATCATCTCACCTCCACCCAATACTATGTTGTCAAGTTTCAGTTAAGTTTGTTTTAGTCCTTAAACTAACTTAAGTCTAAGCATGGTAAATTGCAGAAATTAAATAAACAAACAAACAATCATATTTCAAAAATATTAATTCTTATCTAACAATAAATATAGTTTTCAGTTTGGCTCCCCCTGGACTAAAGCCACGGTAATGATTAGGCAAGATGTGAATCTTGTCCTTGGGGATCCAATACTGATTTGATCCAGTCGGTTTGTTCAGGCACAGTTTGGGTACCCATGCCTGAATTTTACCTCTAGACTGATTCAGTACAGCAAGGTAAGATCTTTGTCGGGATTTGGTTCTATAGCCAAGTCCGGATCGATTTAGAACGGACTTCTGCTTTCCAAGCATCATGTCAAGACCCTTGGACCCAGAAGTGAATCGTTCTAAAGCCGCTCTTAGATCCTTAACCTGAGTTTTCAGGGAGGAGTTCTCCTTCTCAAGTTTTTCAACTTGAGTAGGAGTTCCTTCTTGAACTTTCTCGGTTGAGGGTTCAGAGTCAGCTCCCTCTTTCAGGAGTTTTACTTCCTGTCGGAGGGACTCGATTCGGAGTTTGGCTTTCGCCAAATCTCGAGACAGGTATGAAATTAAATCATTTAAATGACTTCTATTGAAACCACTCACCTTGATTTCGCCATCTTCTGAGAAGGTTAGCTTGCCGTCGTCTTGTTCTGACTCTGACTCGATTCCGACTTCTTCTGAGGCGATTAGGGCTAGAAGGTTGGACTAGGGTGCCTCTTCTTCTTCTTCGGAGGAAGATTCGTCCCAGGTTGCTTGCAGTGCCTTCTTTCTTTTCGTCCTTTTAGTTTTCTTTAGATTAGGACACTCTGACTTGTAGTGTCCCTTTTTATTGCACTCATAGCAGGTCACGTTGGGCTTGTTTGCGGGTTCAGTTGGTTCGTCCTTTTTTCGGCCGGCTTTCCGTCGGTTGGTTTGGTTCTTCAGCTCTTTGTAATAGCTTCGGGCTAGTCGGACCAGCTTAGTTTGTTCTCCTTCATCTTCTGTGTCTGAGTCTGAGTTAGACTCAGGTTCAGTTTGCGGTTTCTTCTTTGTTGATCTTCCCGAATTTCCTGCAAAGAAGGCAATCCCTTTCTCGACCATATTGGAGTTAGTTTGTTCGTGCAGTTCTAATTCGGAAAATAATTCGTCTAACTTTATTTTAGAAAGATCCCTTGAGACCTTGTATGCATCTACCATAGATGCCCACAAGGTGTTTCTAGGGAAGGCGTTTAGAGCATACCTTATTAGGTCACGGTTTTCTACCTTGTGACCTATAGTGTGAAGACCGTTCATCAGCTCTTGTATACGTGCGTGGAGTTGGGCTGCTGATTCGTTGTCGGCCATCTTGATGGTGTACAATTTGTTCAGGAGCAGATCCCTCTTGCTGATCCTGGTATCTGATGTTCCTTCGTGCAACTCGATCAATTTTGCCCATAGCTCTTTTGCACTGTTGAAGGGGCCCACCCGGTTCAGCTCTTCTTTTGTCAATCCGCATTGGAGAGTCTGAGTTGCTTTTGCGTCGGCTTCTATCTTGCGCTTTAGGGCATTGTCCCATTCTGAGTAGCTTTGAGGAAGTCCTTCGGCGTTTCTGGGGATCTCCAGACCGGACTGGATAATGATCCACATGTCCACCTGAGTTTTCAGGTGGACCTCCATGCGACTTTTCCAGTAAGAAAAGTCTTCTCCACTGAAAAGTGGAGGTCTGGCGGTGCTAAAACCTTCTTGCATGGCCATTTAACCTGTAACAGAAAAACTAACAAAAAAATTTTCCAAGACTAGGTCTTGGATTAGTAGTGCTGGATAAATAAAATAACGAGGGGTGTTGCACCAACCTCGATTAAAAAAAAATTCGAGCGAAATTTTTAACGAAAATAAAAAAATAGAGAAAAGAAAAAAAATCCGAAAAAAATTTCAAACTGGTGGTTGCACCAAGTTTGAACTTCCCCGCTCTGATACCACTTGTTGGATCGATAGAACCGATAGAGGGGGGGTGAATATCGGTATTCGTTTTTCGGAAAATTAAGAGCAGGTGCACAGCGGAAAATAAGAAACAGTAATAACACAGAGACGCAGTCGTTTTTACTTGGTTCGGAGCCTGGGTCGACTCCTACTCCAAGGCCCACGGTCGTTGACCGTTTACTTTGGGCAATTCTATATCAGGCGCAAAGTCGTTTACAAAAGATTACAGAATTAGAATTAAGTACAGTAAACTTTAAAATAGCTCTTTTACCGACGTCCGGGGTAGATCGACTTTTTCTGAGCAGCGGGACGTCGTCAGCACGAGTTGGAATGACTCGGAGGCGAGGCGCGAGTGCAGAAGAGCGTAGAAGAGTTGATTCAGAAGTTGTGTACCGAAGCTTGGGCGTTGGGGGCTATTTATAGCACCTCGGGGCGCCCTAGACGTCGGGGGCACCCTGCCACGTGTCAAGCGATCCCTAATCCTCTCGGTCAAGCTTTATCCCACCCGAATAGGGATGAGGTTTGACCCTGGGGGCGCCCTAGACGCTGAGGGCGCCTTGCTTGACTTTTTCCGCGCTGGCTTCTCGGCTGGATAAGGGTGATTGACTCCGCTGACATGGGCGCGGGGCGCCGTTGCTGCTGAGGGCACCTTGGGCGCTGAGGGCGCCCTGGCTGCTGAGGGCGCCCTGGCTGCTGAGGGCGCCCCGGCCAGTAGTCAGCCGAAGCTCCTTCTTGCTTCATTTGTTTCTTGTTCACCTTGGGGGCGCCCTGGACACTCAGGGCGCCCTACTCAGCTGCTGCCTCACTCCATTGAGGCTCTCTGAGCTGCAGGCACTCGTTCCTTTGGTCATGCATCCAGGGTTAGTCCGAAAACAACATAAAGCAGTAAAATATAAGATTATACAGCCTTAGCTGTCTTGGTTCTGACTTTGGGTCTCCCAAATGGAGCCCTAGGTCGAACCGACGCCTACTGTTCCCTCGACGAGGAACGCGTCCTCACCTACTCCTCTCAGGAGAGTTTACCTGATGCCAACCGTTCCTCTGGTTGGACTTTTGCCTGACGGTCCTTTGCCAGGTCTTGGATGCCGAGCTGTCCTTCGCCCGGTGCCTAGCATTCCTTCGCTAGGTCTTGGATACTGGCAGTCCTTCGCTAGTTGCCTAGCAGTCCTTCGCTAGGGCTTGGATACTGGCAGTCCTTCGCTAGTTGGGTCGGGCGCCTTCATGAGCCATGAGGGATATCACCGAGTTCCTCTCAAAGTGCGAAGGACCCAACAGACCTCCCTTCCAGACAACAGGACGAAGTGGACCCTGATAAGTGTCATTTTGTTGATCATTTTATATGTTTAAATCCGTGTTTGACCTATATTTTACTTGTGTAATTGTGGATTTGGCCTAGGTTTTAGGATTTACACCCTTTTTGGACCTAATTGTAAATCTTGCTATATTTGGGTTGTTTTGTCACTAAATTTTTTATTTACTTTTGTAGGCTTGGAAGGATTATGGACCTAGGTCATGTTGGGTCAAAGTCGAGTCAAAAGTGGACTAGATCAAGTAATCAAGCTCCAATTCATTTGGACCGTCCGATGCAAGAACGGTTAGATCTAGACCATCTGAGAACTTTTGATCAATCCGAGCTGGGGTTAAGTCTAATCAAGTGATCAGATCAAGATCTGAGAGTTTCAACTCAATCGGAGATCATCTAGCCGTTGGATCACATTCAGAGAGATCTAGACCACCCATTCAAATATCAGTTTGATCTGAGCCATCCGTTGGAGATCTGGCAGATCCGAGCTACCACGAGGTTGATCTTGACCTCTGATCGAGATCTGGAAATTTTGAATCAAATCGAACAAAGATCCACCGTTGGATGAAGCGGGATTAATCTCAGCCGTCCAAATTAAATGGTTTAAGTTTAAATGGGAATTCCCTCGGCAGATCTCGGCGTCGCGACCTCACTTCTCTTCCTCAGTTCTTCAGCTCGTTTTCTCTCAATTTTGCATCGTTTTCTTTCAAATTTCTTCCATCAGAGGCGTGGCCAACTCGATCAGCACCTTGAATCAAGATTTGGATCATTGGGAGAGAGTTTCATGGCGATTTTAGCTCGGAATTGCGCCGGATGCAGAGCTTCTTGAGGGTTTCGGCAGTTTTGCGATTTGAGCTCTTGGATCTCAACCGCGTCCATTTCCTTCCATCTGAGTCATCTGTAGGGGTCCTAGGATGAGCTCAGATGACTTTCAAATCATCATCTCAACATTCCACACCGAGATCTAAGAGTTTAAAGTGGAATTTTCCAACTGTGAGTAGTTTCGAGCAGATCTGAAATTGGAGCTTATTTTCCATTGATTTGCGAGTTTAAGGGGTTCTTGGCTTGCCCTTGCGTGACGAACAAGGTGGTTTTGAATCAAGGATTGGTCGAGGCTTAGTTTAATTGCATTTATTCTTGTTTGTAGCTGTAATTTCTATCCCTGCAACAATTCTGTTTTTGCATTCGATTAGCTGCTGTAATTTCCTTGTCTGAACTGTTTCTGTCTTCAATTAGGTTTTAATTTTGCACATAGTTGGTTAGTGAATCGATCAGGGATCAATTGAATTTGAATTCAGTTTATTCCCTATTTTTTCTGTCAGCGTGCCAAGTTGCTACTGCATATCAGCCCTAATTTCTGCATTTCTTTGATTGTTCCTGAACTTTGTATCAGAGATTTTATCTCTTGTTTTGTTTTCGCAATTGTTAGCTTGTAATTCAGCATCTTAAGTAGTTAGATCTATTGGCAGTGAACAATTGTACTCATTTGATCAGATTCAAACCTAGTGTATCTCTGAATTGATTTTGACTAAACTGTTTGTGTATCAGTTTTCTAAACTGATCTTGCGTATCAAGTTTCTGCTGTGGGCCATTGTCATCTCTGCAGTAATTCATTTAATTTCTGAATTGAGTATTAGATGTGAATTTTGGCAGCTGGATGTATGAGGTTCAGTTCTCTTTTATGCTACCTTATGTCCGCATTCAAACTTGCATTCTGCATTCATTTTATTACAGCATTTTCATGATCAGCTTTTGCATCAAACTGAACTTGTTTCTTCAATTAGTTGTTTCTGAATTAGTTAGATATTTTCTGCAGATTTAGTGTATCATTCTTGCAGCCAATTCGAGCACTTAATCTCATTTGTTTTAGTTACCTGCTATGCATATGAATTAATCTTCATTTCTGCACTTTCATTCTGAAATTCCTAATCAATCATTTCTGCAATAGTTTATGACTGAACTTTGAATTCAATTAGTTGTTTCAAAGCTAATTTTGTTACATCATCAGTTTTACATGTAGTGTAATGCTGTTCTTCTTGTGCCAAGCTGCCATTCAAGACTGCATTTAGTGTAATCAGTTTATTCTTTGCAGCAGTTTTCAGCGCAAGATTTCCTTTCTCTTAGTATCAAGTTTAGCTTGTGAATTCATGCATTTCAATTCTGAAATCAGCTCATTCTTATACTGCTGCATTCAATTTCGAATTTCATTTCTTCATTCATGCATTTCATTACATTAAATAGCCTTGCCTTCCAAGTGATGTTATTAGTTCATTTTTAGGTTTTCTTACATTGAGTATTAAGTTTCAATTTCTTTCTATTGTATTTTCTCGTCTATTCGAAACCAAACCCATTTCTTATTTGAAACCCAAAAACATTACGACACATAAACGCGAGTTTGAATCACACAACTTGAACTAGCCCCCGAGAAAAAATACGACCTGTGGCCCCTATATTACATTTTCATATTTTTGATTGTAAAAGGGTTTCCAGCAATTTATAAATATCTAAATTTGAGACCCACATTCGTGACAGTCATTTTGGGTTCATCAGACCCCACTCAGGCAACGAACATTTATGGAAAGTTGGCGACCGTACCTCTAGGTTCACACTAGGGGCAATAAGACTACGTTAACCCCCTGAATCGACAGGCAGTTATGAAAGATGAGCGATCATACCACTAGGTCAGAGGGCTTCGTGATACTATGATGGGCACGACCACCCTCTTGTCGGCTGTCAGAGGCTTGCAAAAGAATTTTTTATCAGTAGGGGACTAATTCTTATCTGTTATCTCGCATATATAAAGGCCCCTGGGAGTAAAAAAGGGGCGTCTACAGTTCTCATCCACTATTCATCGGAATCTCTGGTGTGGTCGAAATTCTCTTATAGCTCTCTCGTCGGAGTTCCGCCCGACTGACCCGTGTGTCCCCGCCAAGGGAAGTGTCCTCGGCATCTCCTTCGGGCGGCCCGAGGGAAATTCAACAGCTCACCGTCGAATATTGACTCGGTCGGCCGAACCTTTATCATCCGATCGGAAGGTCTTCGTAACCCGATCGGTGGTTTCTCCTAACTCCAATCGGTGACCCAGCTGTCAACTCTTGGTCAAGATCCTAGCCAGTCATTACAGGATGACCCACTCTTCGCTTACTGATAGGATCAATCGCAAAGGCCCACTAATTGTTGGCAATAGTAGGACAACTCTATTTTATTTATTTAATTAATTATTTTATTTATATAGTTGATATTACGTATATAATTTAGATTAATCTTAGATGATGAATCCGATTCTTGAAAAAAATTTATGATCATCAAATTCTTGAAAAAAATTTATGATCATCAAATATAAATCAAAAAGAATTTGTAACGGATAGTCCATGAATCAATTCAATATTTTTAAATCAATTATTCATTAAATAAAATTATCTGTTAATTTTATCCTTAATTAACTTGGAGCGGAAAAGGCACCCCTTGGCCCGGGGCAAGGACAACTCCGTTCGCTAAGGCCTGTCCTTGAGAAGGAACATTATGGCAATCGAGACTCATTTCGAGAATTTGGTTGAGCTTTTGTGGAAAGTTCAACGACAGTGAACAACTCTGGTTGCACTCCAAATTAGTCAACAATTCCAAAGACACAGCAAAACGATTTTTGTTGGTCATGAAAATTTCCTGCTGCTACAATTCAAGTGTAGCACAAGGGATCTTATCCATTTTCTGTCGGGGAGATTAATTCAATTGGGCCCTCCTTTATAACAAGAAACGAGCATAAAAATGGTAGATTGGAATTGATCCTCGAACTCAAGGCGATTCTTGAAGCCAGAGAGCAAAGCCCAAACAGATGAACAAGAAGAAAACAAGTGCTTACATCTAAAAAAGTCATCATAGTTTGTATTTCATGCTTCAGTAAGTTCACAAACAAATTTTACAAGTCAATGTTCTCATTCTCATACTTGGAGCCTTACCCATCGAAAAGAATTGGTTTGGCTACCAGCACTGACAATTGTCAATGAGCATTAGTGATCAGTCCTCCCAGACCCAAAACAAATGCTAATGGTTGGGAGAGAGAGAAGTGGACTTACTTGTTAGATCTCTCCTGCTCTTCCTGCGAAGGAGGCCCGGAATCCTTATTTCCAGCTAGCTTTCAGATTCAACAAACTAACTAATTTAATGATGCAAATTAATCAAATCGAAAATAGGAATTAAGCAGGAGTAGGGGCAGAGCATAGCAGAAGAGAACAAGAAAAATCGGCCATGCTTTGTCTCCCACCTTTTTGCTTGCTTTTGTAACCGCACAAAACACACAACGCTTCAAAAGCAAGAGAACTAACGCCGCAAGCAAGCAAGCAGCCAAGTAAAAAAAAGGCTTCGGAAATTAAGGCCAAAAGCAACAAGATTTCTCGAGGGATATGGCGATCTCCCTAAACTCTGCTCTCATTTGCTTTACAACTCCGCAGTGCCGTGATTCATCTTCGAAAAACGTTTCGAAAGGCTACTCGTCGTCCATTATATTCCACTTCATGAAGATATACAGCTCTATCGAATGTCAGAGAACGTTTCTACTACATCCAATTCTCATACTCTGAAGTTAACAGAACAGGAATCGATTGAGCAGAATTGGCATCTTAATTATTTTAGGGTATAAATCGGTTGAACCAGTCTACGCTGAATCCATGCAGAGGATGCAGAGGCAACTGCTAACGAGTGATATCATGTGTGTCTCCCTTAAAACGAGTGCCTCACATGACTCTTATTCTATGCCTTCTGCCCGTGAATTGAAACGTATAATACAAAAACAAACAAAAAAATTATAAAAAATAAACGTAAATTGAATTTGTTTTTAAAATTTAATCAGCTAATTATTAGTTATTGTAAACAGTACTGAATCAATCCCCTGCTTCGGCTATAAAATGGTCCTCCTCACACACCTCACAACCTCAAGCCGTCCAAACCTGCTCCATCACCACTCTCGCATGATCTCCCACCCTCCTCGTACTACCTTATATTCGTTTTAGTGCTGAGTTATTCTTTACTGTCTTTGAGGAGGAGGAGGAGAAACTGCGAGAGATGGCAGGGTTATCTATACATCATCCTTGGGCTTTCACCTTTGGAATTCTAGGTATATATATTTATTCATATATATCGATCTTAATCTTCCTTGCACTCACTCATTTGACGACATATAACTTGAGTTTGATCACTAACAGGCAACATCATTTCGTTCATGGTGTACCTAGCACCACTGTGAGTCCTATCAGCTCTCCTTCGTTTTACTTGTTCTGTTAAGTAATTGATCAATGGCGTGCAGGCCTACGTTCTACAGAGTGTACAGGAAGAAATCCACGGAAGGATTTCAATCGGTGCCTTACGTGGTCGCTCTTTTCAGTGCCATGCTATGGATCTTCTACGCCCTCCTCAAAACCAACGCATACCTTTTGATCACCATCAACTCCTTCGGATGTGTCATCGAGACTATCTACGTCCTGGTCTACTTGTTCTACGCCCCCAAGGATACAAAGGTAGTCCCTCGAACATTCTCATGATATACGAAGACTACTGATCATAAAATTACAAACTGATTATTGCAGGTATACACTGTGAAACTTGTCGTGCTTCTGAACGTGGTCACCTTCGGCTTGATCCTTCTCTTGACTCTGCTTCTGGCAGAGGGCTCGAGAAGAGTTCAAATTCTAGGGTGGATCTGCGTTGGCTTCTCGATCACCGTCTTCGCTGCTCCCCTCAGCATCATTGTCAGTATATTTACATGTTTTCTTTTGGAGAAATGGAAGAGAATTTGTGACGTATAGTTTACTGAAGAAAGAAGGGATGACACTTGCAGAGACTCGTCGTCAGGACAAAGAGCGTGGAGTTCATGCCATTCTCGCTCTCCTTCTTCCTCACGCTTAGCGCCGTCGTCTGGTTCTCGTACGGTTTGTTGAGCAAGGACATCTATGTTGCGGTAATCTATTTAATTACTTACTTAAATCAATAATTAAAACTGCAAACTGCTAATTAATTAGTCAATAAATATATATGCTTTTTCAGTTACCGAACGTCTTGGGGTTTATCTTCGGCATCCTTCAAATGGTGCTCTACATATGGTACAAGGACACGAAGAAGCTCGTCGAGCTTCTGCCGGAGCACGTCATAGCCATCACCAAGCTCGGCGCCGGCGCCGTGGAAATCTACACGATCAACTCCTCGCCGCCGGCGGGCGAGGCACAGGGGCTAGCCGAGCCGGATGCGGCTGATCATGGAAAGGAGCAGAAAGAGATGAAGCAGATCGAGGTCTGATGGCAGAAGAAATAATGCTAAAGAAGTACTAATCCATATATAAACCACCAATTGGGAATTAAAGATCGATGATGGGAGGGGAGGGAAATGGTGTTGCACTAGCTAGCAAGAAAAAGAAACTCTGTCTTCTCGTTTCTGTCATAAGATTTATCTATTAGATTGCGAAAACTATATTAATGTTTGCTGGCTGCAGATGTTTCTCCTATAACATAATTATGGAGTTCCAATTCGACGCTTGATCGATCGATTGATCTACCGTTTTGCAGCGTTGCGTAGCTTTTTGCCATGAACGCCATCGTATTGTCGGATTGTGTTGTTCCTCCATGATTTAGTGACAAGAAAGGTGGTCGGTTAAGAGTAAGGGAGACGATGGTGTATGGCGTCAGGGATGTGGTCTGATCTACAACCGCTTAGTGTCTGCTGTCTGGTAATTTGTGTTGTAGTTATCTGATTGGTTGAGTATCAAATATAATACAATTTAAAAGGTTTAAGAATAAAATAGTCAGATGAATGAAAAAATAATAACCATCCAACAGTTAAATCCAGAAGGATGGATTCTATTAATTTCATAAAAAGTTTCACCAATCCCGTAAGATAAATCAGGAAAATTGATATGGATCTCCTTCAAAAAATTTCTAATAATATATCCCACTCTCAAACTCTAAATTTCTAGTATATGAATCTAACCATAACATCCCATTCATTGAGAAAAAAAGATTGATCCAGTAACAATCGAGCCTAGAGAGATTACCTTAGTCTTACAAAAGTTTTCACCAACCAATAAGATATATCGAAAAACATTCACAATAGACGATTTAGAAATTATGTATTCCATGATTAGGCATCCTATTTAAAAAAAAAATCCCTATAAAATATATGCGATAATTTGATATTTTTCTATTATACCATAATCTCGGACATTGGTTATAAATTATTGTTACTGGGTTATGGCGTTTGGTTGGTTAAATAAAAACTTGCCTTGACTTTAATGGTTTGACATTTATGAACGGCGAATTCTCAACCTCCCACTTACTAGGAGTAATACGTTTTCTTTATTATTATTCTTTTATCTACTAGCAACAATTTAAACCTAATACAAACCTAACACAAATGCACACACAACTTATTTGAAAAAAAAAACTTATTTAAGAGAGAATAAATAAATGATAATCAAAAGGATTGAGTTCTCCAACTTCCTTCCTACTTATATGCGTCTAAATATTATAATGTCTACAAGTGAAAAATAGTTATAACGTAATAAAAATATAAGAGGTACATATAATATTCATAAATTACTTCAACTGTGGATGATATTTAATAATTTTATCTTATTGTTTTATGCATATGATATCAATCGTTAAAGAAATAATTTTGTAGTTACATTGTATACCATTTTTTTAATAAATTATGTGTTTAAAATGTTATTACTAATAATCTCTTATATATATTAATTTTATTTTTATGCATTTTTAAATTAATTTTCTTTAATAAAAAAAATTGGGAAAAAAAAGAAAAATATTTATAAATGGACTGAGTGGAATTGAGTTAAAATATTAAAATCGATCTATAAATAAGTCGGGTGGATCGAGTCGAGTCGAGTCGAGTCATCTGTTAAAAGGACGACGCTATACGGCGATCAAAGAAGCCAGGAAGTATGGCTAGGGTCGAAGAGGAACGGTGCGACGTGCAGGATGACGGCGACGACGAGCGCCGGGGACAAAGCCTCTCACTTCGTCGTGCTCCCGTGATGGTCACTTTTCCCGACGTTGCTCGCCGCAGATCCCAGAGCTTCCCCTCGCCTCTCAAGTTGGAGAACGAGGAGGGCACCGAGGACATGAGCCCTCGCAACGTGTGGCAGGTGTTCCCTCCTCCACATTTTCCCTTCTGTTATGCTTCTTTTTCTTATTTCTTGACGATTAACCTGTTTATTGAGGATTTTCTTTTAACTAAGTCTGCTATTTCTACCATTTTGAACGGCGGAAACGGGTACTTCAGCTATGACGTTCTTTACAAGAAAAATCTACTTTTTTTTTTGGGTCTTTTTTTCATGTAGGAAGCCATCCGTTTGCAGTCAGGCATGTTAGGAACGTTTTATATATTCTATTTCAAAAGGTTGGAACCGCCAACCTAGCGGCCCCCTGGTCTCTGCCCCACAAGTGTCCAGAGGGGATAAATCACGGTGAATGCTGGGCAGGTTAAGACACCCAGGTGCGAGGGATTTTTTTTTTTAAACAGCAGCCGAGGTTTCACCCCTCGTTCATACTGTCGACCCTCGAACCCACGCCCTCCATTTCAAGTGCGAGTGCCTTAACCAGCTGATCCAGCCCGTGGGGGCACGTTTTATATATTCTAGAGAATATTGGAGAATGACTATGAATTAGATTGCTAAATTTTTCTCGTAGCATGGCTGATAATTAGAAGAGGGAGCTTCAAATCTTAACTTTGCACTATGTTGTAAATTATCTGCTTATAAGGTTCTGTAGTTTATAATGAGCCTAGGGTTTATTTAATATCCTTCATTGCAAATTTGATTATGATTTGATGGAAATTATGATTTCTGTTTAGTGTTCTACTTGATCGACCAACTTTATATGGCGTTTATGGTTATTGCCTTCAAGATAGCTCTGTTAGTTTATTGTATTTTTATTAGGTTATTATTTTCTCTAAATACTACCGACACTAACCTTATTTGGAATATCCAAGATAGCTTTCAAGCCATAACAGTGGATCATAATGATGCTCCTTCCTAGTGTAGCAACCACACTGTAAAAACTGCTCTCAGCTACTGGAATTTCCTTTCAGCATTGGTTTTAACTTGAAGAATCATGATCTGAGAGAGCAATTCCTGTATACTATGTCTTCTGCAATTTCTGATTTTTCTGCCTTCTATGCAAACCAACAGACTCCAAACATAATTGAAACAACAACTTAGTTACCTGAATGTTCAGATTAGATTAGCTGGGTATTACTATTTGGAATGAATGGACTCCTACAGACCATCATTTGTAATGAGAGATGAATGGGGAGATGTAACCTGGTGGTAAGTTGGGCTAGTTATCAGCTGCAGTGCCAGTTAGGTTGGAAGCCAGAATTGGAGGCTGATATGGCAAAATGAGGGAAGAATACAATGATAAAAAAAAAATACTAGTTATGAGATAAAAGATGTGTATAACAATTTTACAAAGAGCAATGGCTAAGACTTGTATGGGTATCTGCATCTTTTCCACTTAAATTGGGGACCTAATTATCTGATATCATGTTCAGGTAGTGAAGTTGGATAGGCAAGTTTGGTTCCCTTAAATTTACATTATCTCACGCACCTGTATGCTATACTTATTCAACTGAGTACCTGCATTATTAGTTATTATTATTATAAGCTGAGATGTGGTAAACAGTACAAACCTTGATCGAGTTAGCTATGGCCATCTCAGGACTATTACCACTGTGCTGAGGTTTTCATGACTTATTACCTATTAGTTTTGCACCTAGGATCAAGTTTATTGTTCGTGTGATTGACAAACTAGTTCACTGTCTATGTGCAAGATCTTTTTCAAGAGTTCCATTGAGATTAGCTTTTGTTGATGCTAAACTGTGTTTTTTGGAATGAGAGTTTGTCAAAATGTCAAGGTTACTTCTTAAACTTAACTACGAAGACAGACCCTATAAACTAAAAGATTAAGTGGTTACCATTTTTGACAACTAAATATGGTCCTATTAACGAATGCAATTAGGAAAGGTTGTTTGAGATAACATCTACATGTTCAAAGGATATTCTATGGAATGAGTAGAAGGGTATGATTTGATGATTAATAGTGTGAAAAGGAAGAAGCAAACTTATGAAGACTGAGAAGAAGATTCAGATCATCTTAATTTTAAGTATGGTAGGAAAAGATTTATTTAGCTCACTCCAAATAAGCAAGACATTTCGTTAGTTGCAACTATCTTTGACGATGAGGGTGTGCATTTTCTTGATAGAAGAAAGTGACAAATCCCACCTGTGTGTTATTGGGGTTTGATCCCTAGTGTTGTGTTGCATAACCGAGAACCTTATCGATTGAATTAGTTGGCATCTTCATGAAGCAGCAATATCCTCTCATTTCACCTCATTGTAGAGGTTCACATGGCAAAATTGTAGCAAATAATGCAATTGGAGGTGTTTATCATGTGTTTTACACATGTTCAAGTCTATATATGATGCAAAATCCTGTGTACAAAAATACCTGATAGATGCTGTGTAAATTGTACAGTTCTATTTTTGTAATATCGAAACGCAAAGATAAAAGATGTCTTGAAAGTAGCATAGTGGAGTAGTTGACAATGTTTAATATATTCCATCATTTGGCTTTGCATACTACTAAATGACAATATGAATGGAAATTTGCATATTACAAATTAGAATAGGAAGATTGAGAAGTTTGCTATTTTCTCAGTTTTCCTCATTTTCCCATGTTTTTGCCGAGTATAAATACGACACAGAATCCACAGTCCATGATATATATCACTGTACTTTTTTTTTCTTAATAGATGGCATTTATTCCTTCTAAGCTAACTCTCTGAATTTCATACAGAAAATGTTAAGTGGAAGGTTTGAGAAAAAAAGAAGCAGCAATATCTGCTTCATTTAAAGCGTTCTGGGAAAGTTGTTGGCGATGATTATCTTAATCCAATACATTCTAACATGCATACCAGAATTTATTAAAATCTGTCACAGTTGCCATTCTGATTGAGATTCATTGTCGTAGCCATCCTTTTCATTTTTGTGGTCCAATATTTTTGATCATCTAGTATCCTTTTGGCATGTTGGAAGATGTTTCTCTCGACACTAATAATTTGGGAC
Source organism: Boesenbergia rotunda (assembly GCA_024364735.1). NCBI lineage: Eukaryota > Viridiplantae > Streptophyta > Magnoliopsida > Zingiberales > Zingiberaceae > Boesenbergia > Boesenbergia rotunda. Next base: position 24,548 of record JAGFNQ010010027.1, read on the forward strand.
TTACCTTTTGTCAAGATTGAATGCGTTTTTGATGCGCTTAACTTTCTGGTGTCATTATCGTATGCCAATATTAAGCAGAAAATGAACCTATGACCCCCCCCCCCCCCCCCCCCCCCCCCCCCCCCCCAGACCCAGTATTACGTATGCCAATTTAGGATGCCTAGAAGTTGAAGTATTTGCGTCTATGTTTTGTCAGTGTCACTGCCAAATCATAAGTGAGTACCGATTTACATACACAAGTATTCATATGATGACTAATTAGTGAAGCACACGATTGACTTGCCCTGCTTTCCTTTTACTTTCAATGCACCATGCGGTGAACTTTTATCTAGAATTTATACCAGTGTGGGGTAACATGCTCATTATTGAAGATTCTTTGATGACAATCTAGCCGGTTTCAAACTTCTATTCAGGCTTGCAATGATGCATGCCATTCGACTAATTTGTTGCTCAGATTGCTGGATGTTTTATTGTTATTATGATTTATTTAGTTATTTGTTTGACTTCAGCTTTGTCTTATTTATTTATTTATTCTCATTCAGGTTTATGCTCTCGGAGGATTAATGATCGGAAGGTGGTTGTGGGCTCGTTGGAGGGAGAGGAGCAATAGAGGCACACCAAATGAAGATTAAGAGAGAAGTTTGTTTCGTTTCAGTTTGTTTAAAAAAGGAACAATTGTTAGCATGCCTCTACTATTTGACCGAATGCTTCACTGGAGCTTAGAAAATTAAGGATGTGAATGCAACCTTTGAGTTGGTTTAATTATCTTTCTTTTCGAGCAATCTACAAGGTTAACATAATGTGATGCAGAATGAAACCTTAATTCCTTATTTGTAGCAGAAGAAATGTTTCTTAAGTTGAAAAATAAAAATTAACGAAAGAAAAGCAAAATTTTTTAAAAATAATTTTTAAACATAGAAATATCAGGCTTGTTTTTTTTTTTTTTTTTTTCTTGAAGCAATGGAAAACTGAAATTGGCCCATAGAAAATGTGGACAATGGTATCGGTAAAAATATATCGGTGTTTGCGGGATGGTCGGTCTCCGAATTTCATCGGTTACGAACGGGAAACCGGTGGCAGTCTGAGTAGCTGTATGGAGAATAAAATGCCGTGTAGGATTGGGGTGTCTGAGAACTCTAGTCTTAATACATGGGGAGGTTGGTATATTGAATGAATAGGCATAACTGATGTAAAAAGTTTTTTGATCGTAATTTTTAACTTTAATTCTCATTGACTTTATAATATCATGATTGATCCTGAATGTGTATCGTTTGTTGCCACTAGGTTTTGCGGGAAGCGTAACCCTTTGCCCTCGGCCGCCTCCTGCTCACTCTTTTTGGTTGCGGTCCTCGAAACGGTTCCCTCTATTTGTCTGCAAGCCATGGCGAAGGGAGACGATATGGTGAGGCGGCGGAAGAATAAAACCAACCGTAAGCGCGCTCGCAACAGTGAATCCGCTGTCTCCGCCCGCGTCGCCGCCATCATCGCTGCAAAGCGCCGCCGCAAGGACGGGAAGCGCCGCACCTGCGAGGTTCGCGCTTCCTCTGTTTAGCTAAAATTTTGTCTTTTTTTTCCCCTTTGGACACCGTGTGCCTCTTCGCAGGGGATGTGCTATAGCCTCCCGACTCCGGATGACCCCTTCAACGATTTCCATGGAAAGAACTCGAAGAAGACGAAGCGGGAACCCAACACGAAGAAGTCGCATCCCCTCGCTGGTACTGAGAAAAAAAAGAAGTTGAATTCTGATGCGTCTACTATGGTGGACCAACCTGATAACGATTGCTATGGTGGAAGCAATGCCTGGGACTCCAACTATGGTTCTCTATCCAAGTTCCTTATCCTGTGCTTGAATGCCATACAGGATTCATGGAAGGGGCAAGAAGAGGCGTGTAGCGGGAGTTCTGATGGGTCTCTTTTGGCCTTCGACTGGGGAGTTGAATTCTGGAAGCGTTGCTCCTCCGGTTCACACATTATTGAAACCAGTGGGTCTTGTGCTTGCAAAAAGAAACTTGCTTGGTTGGTATCTACAGCTTCTGATATTATTACAAGAAAGGAGAAGCAAGGGAATGTTACTGCTAGCCCTTTCCTCCTCTTCCTCGTGCCTACAAAGGAAAAAGCTATGCAGGTTGTCTTCTTCTGCCCATTACTAGACTATTGGACGTTGTTTTTCCCTTGTTAGTTAGTTTATTATTATAAGACGATTTTCCTGTCTTATTTCAATCGTATTAATATTCAGGTAAGGTCAATCTGCAAGCCATTTAAAGCTCTGGGAATACACACAGTAAGCTTGCATCCAGGTACTCCGCTGGATCACCAGGTCGAAGGGTAAGTAATTTCTTGTGCTTTAATTCTTGTTGTTGATCACTTACGTCCATTGTATCCATTAAAAGAAACGATATATTCATTATGATTTAGTTGATTAAATAAAGTTAATAGAAATTGGAAAGAACTTTTATGTCAGAAAATAATGATATGAAAAACTACTAAAGCAAACCTTACATTAAGCAAGTTTCAAGATGTAGCTTATGATTATTTAAGATTTGATTGACTATGTACATCTTTTACAGTCAGGTTTTACAATTCAAATAGTGCTTTTGAAGGTCAAGTCACATGAAAGCTGAGTGGTAATCTCAAGAAAGAAAGAAAGTTGAATATCACAGAAAAATAAAGAGAGAATTGGTAGATGAGAGGTTTTGAGGGAATGCGTTAGTTTTGTTGCCATGTTAAAAAAAAATTGATTAATCTTCCATAATTCTAAAAATTTAACCTTTTCCATGTTAAAAAATTTGATTGACCTTCCATAATTCTAAAAACTTAAGGGGTCGTTTGGTTTGCTCCATTTTCTATTTTCCAGAAAATCACATTTTCTCATTTTCTGAAAAATGACTTTATTTCATTCTCTAATTTTCCAGAAAATACTGTATCTTTTTCTAGAAAACAAAGCTGGAAAATACAAACCAAACGCGTTTTCCAGAAAACCGTATTTTCTACAAAAAATGAAAATGGAAAACAAACGTACCAAACGTAGCCTAACCTTTTCATGCAGAGGTTAGACTTGTAGTAATTGAAAGGTAGAAAATCTCCAAAATTTTGAAGTCTAGTTTGTTCGTAAATATATTGATGACTGGAATCAGATTGAAAGGTAGCGGTGGGTGAAGATTTGGATTGAGAGATGGGAGGTTAATCCAATCTCAACTCGATTCACTCTCCGTGGAGTTGAACGTCAGACACCAAGAGAAGTTGTAGGCAATTTATCTTAAATATTATTGAATATGCTGCACCAACTCAGTGCTTCCATGACCTTTGAATATTTGTGTTCCATTTGTTTTGAAGAATAAATTAGTCATAGAAGAAATAGAGAAAAGATGAATCTCATACTCATAGAAGACACTTAGAGATAAAGATGAATCTCTGCTTCTTTTTGAAACTACATGATATGGAGGTTTAAGATTGAGAGAGACTTGGATTGTGAGGTTGGAAATCAATCTTGACAGGGTTTCAATCCACTCTCCATAGGTTCATACATTAATGCTAAGAGAATCTAGAGGAAATATATTTCTATTTCCTATGTGATTCAGACACTTCAATAATCTCCCATCCATTTCAAAGCATTAGATTAGTTATATAAAAAGTTTCAAAAATATTATGCAGGTAGTGTGTGGTAGGCTCACTACATAGTTAAGTTCAATTTACACGGGATATCAAACTTGAAATAAAATAAGCAATGTCAATCGCAATGTAAAATAGATCAGTTATCTAAGCAACTTTCAGATAATTAATATCTAAATGATTATAATAGCAAGTGTTTAGTTAACACTCACAAGTCAAAAGTTATAAGCAGGGTAGCCTTGGGTTTAAGCCTTTGGTGTAATCTAAACTTATTCAAAGAAACCACATACAGTTTTCTAACTACAATATGTGCCACCATATCTTCTGAGAAATCAGACCATTTAGTCAAACAAAAGGTACATAGGGATATGAATGAGTCTGTGCTTAATATTTTTCATGACAGGACATGGAAGTTTAACTCATTGAGTTACTTAAAGAGTTCTCTGTCCAATTTAACACACTCTTTCTTTATGCTCACTTACATTCCACAATATTTCACATTCCTGTGCTATCTGCATTCTGATTCATCATCCCATGTTAACTTCGATTATTAGGAATAAAATGCCTAGCATTATTAAGTTCAGTCTAGGTACAAAGAAATCGCTGTAGTAGAGGTATGAATTTGTGTGAAACACATGGGGTCACTCAATTTGGTTGGAGATATTACATTTTGGTTTTCTTACTGTAGTTGAGGAACTTAATTATGCTTCCATGCTCCTAGTTGATAATGTTTTTCAGCAGCCACCTCTTCCTCTGTATTTATTAGTAGGATGTAGCCGTTTTGTTTATAAAACCTGTTTTTTTATTCTACTACAGTTTAAAAGGTTGTGAACCTGAGTTCCTTGTATCTACTCCTGAGAGGTTACTTGAGCTTGTTTCCCTAAAGGCTATTGACATTTCTGGCGTATCATTACTGGTAAGTACATTGTCTTTTAATCCTTTCATGTATAAGTGATTTGTTTAATTTATTGAGTGCAGTGATTTATCTCTAGCTCTCATGTATACTGTACTGATGAGTTTTATTTTTTATTTTTAATATTTTTTCGTGATATTACTATTTTCCAATAAATGTTGCTTATCATTTGGGTATTTTATAGGTACTTGATGAACTTGGAACCTTTTTAGACCTTGGCTTTCTGGATAAGATCAGTTCTGTGAGAGAAAGTGTAACTGGTCATCCTCAAGTAGTTATCTTCTGTGGCAGCAGCAGTGAAGCTGCTGCGTCAATTGCTCAAAATCTACTTACTGGGCCAGTTAATAAAATCTGTAAGAAGGATAGTACATCAGATTAAAATGCATTTTTGTCTCGGCATGTACTGAAATGAAACTGAGCAAATACAGAAGGTACATTTTATTTTCTGTGCCAATTTTTTTTTTCCGGTACCATAGAGGGTCAGCCATTATCTGAACCTATTTTTATTTTCAGTGCCATTATATCTTTTCTTTCTATTTCCCATCAGTTTTCTTGTTGTGATACAACCTAACAATATTATGTTGAAAGGATAGACACTTAATCAGACAACATGTCTTACTGTTTCACATGAGAGTTCCTCATAAACTTTGAGATGCCATTTTGTTTGCATGTTGTCTTATAAATCGCTTATCATCCTTTCGTCATTGTCAGATGCACTTTATTATTCTTTGTCATATATCATTATCGCTCACATGTGTTTGACTATACTTGTTTCCTCCATCTCATAACTCCAAGCAGTGACAAACTCTCTTAGATGTATAGTATGTACATATCTTGGCTACTTTTGTATGTAGAAGGTTATCATGCTATTCTCTTGAGTTAACTATGTGTCTTCTTCTCTACCTACCTTCTCTGAGTCCACTATAGTGTGAAAATTTCTTCGTGTGAAGTTTTGTAAATTCAACTATAATCTTCTTTACCTTGCATTATTTGAAGTGCTTCAAGCCACTTCATCTCTTAGTAAGCAAAGTGTTATTTTTTTTATCATTTGTGTGGATAATATAATTATTACTTCTGAAAGAATAAATGGAATTTTAAACCATGGGTCTAAGAGTCTTGGAGTACTTGCTTGTCTCAGGTTAGAACTTGCCTTCTGTCTTACGGTTCCAAACAGGAAATGATTTCCATATGACAATCTCTGTTCATAATATTTATTAGCGAATCTGCTGTTAATACATTTTACTTCATCTCATGTAGCTTGTTCATTATATATATATATATATATATAGTGGGCAAGAGTGATTAGAATGGAAGATCCCAGACTATTTGCTAGTATCGTCTTTGCGCCTCTTTCTACCACAAACCTTTGTTCCGACGCCGATGCCCTGCATAGTTTCAGTCAATGGAAACCTTCCTCTTTATGACTCTTAATTTTTGGCGGCTTCAGATGCGAACAAAACTATATGGAACATAAATCTCATTATTTTGTTGCAGTTCCTTGGATTTTCTTTTTCGGTTTCCTGCAACATTTATTTTTTAGATAAATTATATGCATACACTCTCCGACAAATTATTATCCATTTCTTTTCGCATTTCCAAATGTTTTAACGTCTTGCATTTTGTTGATATTAGCTAACGATGGATCATGGAACCAGTGGCTCCCAAGGGGGCACAAGTAGAGCCGGAAAATGATGCATTTATTAGTAATTTATGGTGCATTGCCCAGGTGTCCATAGTAAGGGTGAAAAAGAAATTAAAACCGTCACCTTAATGGCCTCTTTTAAGGGAGGGGGGCTTCATACACTCTAAAAATTGACTATCTGATACACACACAACCAATTTATTGCTTCTTAGATAGGATATTAACAGCTCCAACCGTGGGACTGCTTTTCTGAATTATAGCCGACAGGTTTTTGGGGATGATAATTATTTCGATCTTAAAATTGGTAGCATTATACAATGTCGAATATATTCTACCTATAATTTATTAAATTCTTCTAAATATTATCTCGCACATATCATTGTACGAGCATTGTTTAGATTCCCACTAAACAGTTCGACGAATCAAATTCTTCTAAAATACGTTATACGTACATATTTTTCTAATCAACCCGTTCAATCCAGCCGACATGTGAAGCCAACTACCACTGATTTTGATGGTTTAACCTCCGGTTTGATTTTCAACATATTGCTTTCCGTAGATACTGCATTATTTCACCACACTGGTTGATTAACAGCAGAGAACAAAATTAGAGACAATAATTGATTGGATGATTCGTGTTAAGGCAGTTGTTGTGCCATTGAAATCAAACGAGCTGAAATCAGAGTCGAAGAACACATAATTGGGATGCAGCTTCGGCATTGAAAATAAAAGAAGGGAATTTGGAACAATATTTGTATTTGAAAACTAACAAATGGAATTCCGTTCGCCATCAATTCAATTCCTTCTTTGAATTCAAAGATCGCCGAGTTCTACTAACATTCGGAGCTGGAAGAATGAAAATTTCTACCTATAAGGTTTCATAATGCTCAAAAGAATATTCACACAAGGAATCAATCCTATTATCCGACACAGTCTGCCTCCTTCAGTGCCTGGCATTGCTTCTTAAGCTTTTATTGTTTGTTCGATCACAACGAGTAGTAGCTTCAGGAATGGGGGACAAAAGTGCCGACGTAGCCGAGTCCGACGATGAAGAAGGCAGTTCCTTGGGCGAAGAGGTAGAGGTAGTAATGGTTGTTCCCGAAGGCCAGATCGTAGCAGCCACAGAAGTAGAGGTAAGCTCCAGTAAAGAGCTCCAAAAGATGCAACCTGAGTTCATTTTGAACGAACAGCAGCACATTTAGAAATTTTTAGATGCTAATCAATAATCTGTTCTTCCCCCACATCAGAGCACTTACTTTTCACCAATCCTGAGTCTGAATCTCCTTGCTGCTTTGCCGCCATTTTTAGTCTTCATGATGTCGCCCAGCTTCTCAGTGACCACCCACTCATTCACTCTCCCAATTTCCAAGAGGCCGATGAAGGTCGCCTTTGTCCTGTGCAACGACATGACGTTCTCGAAAAGGATCCAGAAGACGAGCAAGTGAAGAGACCTGCGGCACCGTAATAGATCAAGTCAGTCATTCCTCTGATTTCATCTTCAAGTTGAAGCTCGAGTTTCGTACCTCGGCGTCCCAACAGCGTTGAGCATGGTGATGATGGAGGGCACGTAGACTAAACCCCACTTTGGCACTTGCACTTGAGGAACCAACACCGTCGCGGGGATGACGACGCAGTAGAATACGAAGGTGACGATGTGAGCGACTACTTTCCGAACGAAGAAGAAGCTGTATATGACATGAATCTTGGTCCAGAGGTTCACTTTCTGTAGACGGCCAAAAAGAAGCGATCAGTTCTCTTCTCGAAGTTAGCAGATGCAATTGGTTTAGAGCTAGCTAGGGACCTTGTTCATGGCGATCTCCACCGCCATTTTCCTGAACAAGTTCGCCGGTCCGCATGACCATCTGTGCTGCTGATAGCGGTAGGCCTTGAGAGTGCTCGGCAGCTCGCTTTTAGCCTGTTCAATAAGATTCAGCACCGATCAAAACAATCCATTGCGATGGAGGATGAGAGTGAGGATATATTATTAATGATTGCCTCGAGATCTCCCAGGAATATGAATTTCCAGCCCCTGAGGCTTGCTCGAACAGCCAAATCCATGTCCTCGACGGTGGTCCGATCCTTCCACCCTCCCGCTTCGTTGAGGGCCGAAATCCTCCAGACACCAGCAGTCCCTGCGAATGGAATGCAGAGCAGAGTGAGTGCTGGTGGGCAATGGCTCTGTCAACTCAAATTCGACACCGACCGTTGAATCCGAAGAACGCGCAGGTGGAAGAGCCCACTTCCTGCTCCACCGTGAAATGGTAATCCAGGGACATCTCCTGCATCCTCGTCATCAAACATTCATCCGAGTTCACTGCAGTAAATTCAGTTGGAGCTTAAGCAAACGGTAGGTAATTAATCCAACCAAAGATGAATTGAGGAGTAGCGGCAAATTCCTACTCAAGCTTTCCAGTTCGATATGCTAAATCGGATGAATGGAGGAGGAGGAGGAAATAGTGGATACCGAATTTCCAGCGGGCTTGGACGAGGGCGATGTTGTGGTTGTGGAGGAGGAAGGGGACGGAGCGCATCAGGAAGTCGGGCTCCGGCTGGAAGTCGGCGTCGAAGATGGCCACGTAGTCGCATTGCTTCACGTAGCTGTGCTTCATGCCCTCCTTCAGCGCCCCTGCTTTGTAACCGTTCCTGTTCTCCCTGATCTCGTACTTTATGTTCACCCCTTTGCTCGCCCGCCGCTGGCACTCCTTCACCACCAGCTCCTGCACGAGCATAATCCCTTTTACTGTTTCGCTCTTCCGACCTCGAGCAATTCATTCCTTTTCGATACCTTGATCGCCGGATCGGTCGAGTCGTCCAGCACCTGAATTATGATGCGGTCCGACGGCCATGACAGCCCGCAGGCGGCGCCGATCGATAGCTGGTACACCTGCCGACAAAAACTATATTTTAACCAAAAAAAAAAAAATCTTCTGGTTCATGTCATGCAATCGCGTTTTGCTGGACCTCTTTCTCGTTGTACATGGGGATTTGGACGAGCACCATCGGGTAGGCTGCATTGCCGGCCTCGGGGTCCTCGCCCATCGGCTCCCACTTGTAGCTCGTCTCGGGGCGCCGCCGGAACAGGCGGACCAGCACGATGACCGCCGCCATGTACACCTTCTCCACGAACAGCATGAGCGACATGGCGAGGCAGATGAGGACGGCGAGGCTCAGCAGCGGCACCACCACCGGCAACTTGATGTGCTCCCACACAATCCCCAGCTGCTGCGTGATGTCGTCCCTCGTCCCCTGGAACGCCTCGGGGAGAAGCGTCGTCGAAGAAAGCCTCTCCATTCTCTATATACCGACGACAGCTTAAACAAAGCAGAGGGACAGAGCAGGAGCAAACAAAACAGAGGAAGAACAAATATACAGTCCAATTCAGGACCAAATTCGTCGAACTGATCCGCAGGAGAATAAAACTGGAAGAGGAAATCGCGGTTTGCTCTGCCGAACGGGAAAAAAGAAAGAAAGAAAGAAAAGAAAAGAAGAAACAGAGAAAGGCAGGGGCGGGCTCAAAGAAGGGTCGACGGTGTGGCTTTTAAATAAGCTACAAGTAAAACAGAGTATCCAAACTGTAGATTTGTGGTTTTGTTGTCGTGGTCTGAGAGACTCAAACTGTGGAACTGGAAGGAGTAAATTTAATGAAATACGACAACCTACAGAGTATAAAAAGAAAAAAATGCCGCGCTGAGGGAGGAGAAGGAGAGAGAGCCCATGCGAGAGAGTAATTTCAATTTTTTAAAAAATTAGCCGAGAGAGAGAGAGACAGGGAGGCGCCACCGACAGCCCGCGCGCCACCACCAACCGTCAACCACAAGCTCTCCCAGCGCGCCACCATAATTTCAATGATTTTCAAAAACCATGAGAAGAAGCCCTTTCTTTGGCTTTGGGGCGCTTAGCTTAGCTTAGCTTGTTGGGTCGTGTTTCAAATCACACAAGCTGGCAGCATCACTCATCTTTTAGGCAAAATTAATCAGTCAATTATGATTAAGGTGGTCTCATCCTATCGCGAAGCGAGGTGGACTCCCAAGAGCACGCCGTCTCCCAAGGATCACGAACTGCTGAAGCTGGCTCTGGTCTGTAAGAAAGGGACCGTTAGCGAACCCGTCGGGAAAAGTCCCCGGCAAGACACTTCGACGGTCAAGTCAGTCCTCGATAGTGGAAAGGCGAAAGCAATGGAACAGTAGTGAAAACACTATTGTGCGCGTACCTGGAGGATGCAGAGCGGAGAGACTTATATAGTCGGGGAGCTGACAGCTTCTGCCCGGTCTGCTACTTTTTATCGTATACGAGGACAGGGTAAGACATACCCACTGGTGGTAGGGTAGTGTGTCGCATACCGGAATAAGGAAAAGGACGCTGTCAACTTAAGGGCAAGCACTGTCAGGCGCCGCTCGGCCTGACACAGACGTAGGCGAGTGTAGTACGGGGTGTTAGGGTATGACAGGGAGATCATGACGTCAGCGGGATACTAGCGATTCAGACCTGAATGGTATCAGGTTTGCACCGACCCTGTACTCCTTCTGCTAGTCTGGTGTCGGGGAGTGGTTGTTCGGATGAGTCACGACAAAACCTCGAATGCTAGTGCCGGCTGGCGGCTTAGAGTGATGGTGCCGACCGAGGGTTGGGCATGAACTCGGGCCCAAATGTCACATTTACCGAGAGTAACTATGCTCCCCGAGTCAGGGTGTGCCCGAGTGGCAATATCCCGACTGGGTCCGAGTCGGGCTTCTTCCCGATCGATCGGGAGCACCACCTCTGTTAAGTATGCAGTGAGCGGCGCCCTCCAGTCGATTCCCAGCTCCAGCTCAGCCTATTGCTCCACCTGCATCACCATCACCGCCTGGCCACTCAACTGAGGAACTATCCAAGAGTCGACCGAGCTGGCCAACTTGGCCAACTCATCCTCCCTTAAGTTGCTTTCCCGAGGGATTTTTTGTATCTGCTCCTCCTGGAACCTGACTTTCAATTTCTCATAGGCCTCCACGAAGGCCTGCAGTCGGTCGCTGTTGATTTCGAACCAACCGGAGATCTGTTGGGTGCCCAATTGAGAATCAGAGTATAGTGTTACTCAGGTGGCTCCCACGTGCTTGGCAGTCTGCAACTCAGTTATAAGGGCTTCATACTCAGCCTCATTGTTTGTGACTCGGTACTCCAACTGGACGGATAGATGTAGCTGCTCCCCTTTCGGGGAAACCATCAGGATGTCGATTCCACTGCCCGACCGAGCTGACAAGTCGTCCACATAAACTTGTCATGCTTCTTCAGCCTCTTCTGAATGTAATTCACTCAAGAAATCTGCCAAGGCCTGTGCTTTGATGGTAGGGTGAACCTGGTACTGGATATCGTATTCACTTAGTTCAGTGGTCCACTTGATCAGTCAGCCTAACGCTTTTGGATTGGAAGCTACCCGACCCAGGTTGCTGTTGGTGAGGACCACGATCGAGTGCACCAGAAAATAAGGCCGAAGCCTCCGAGCACCTAACAACAATACATACGCCAACTTCTCGAGTGTCGTATATCGACACTCGGCTCCTTTGAGTAAATGGGCGAAAAAATACACAGGCTGTTGCTCAACCCCTTCCTGCTTGACTAAAATCATGCTAACCGAGTCAGCCGAGACAGCTAAGTATACAAACAGCACCTCCCCGACCTCAGGCTTGGCTAACACCGGCAACTCGGCAAGGTATGCTTTCAACTCCTCAAACACCCTATCACAGTCGGCGTCCCACTGAAACTTGGTGGCTCGACGAAGTGTCTTGAAGAAAGGTAGCCCTCGCTCAGCAGATTGAGAGATGAACCGCGACAGAGCCGTGATCCGCCCGATAAGCCTCTGTGCTTCTCGGAGGTTCCTTGGTGGGGGCATATTGAGCAAGGACTTCACTTTGCTGGGGTTTGTTGAAACAATCTATGGTCCGGAGTGACCATGAGTTTTGATGTTTGGGTAAAAGGTTTAAGTTAGGTTTACCCTTGTGATCTAATATGTGTAATTGAGTGTGCAGGATTACAGGTTTACACATATGGACTTAGCTGGACGGCCTCAGTACGGTGAAGTGTGACATGGAGACAAGCTGGAGGCTTGTGTGCACCCGAGGGACCTTGGAGAGCAGGGACGATGAGCTGAGGGGCGCGGACTTCGAGGCATGCGTGAAGGATGACATGGAGGCAAGCTGGAGGCTTGCGTGCATCCGAGGGATGGGAGCCGAAGATGAAGAGGGCGCGAAGGCAATAGTCGAGACTGCTGATGAGGAGTCAGTCGAGTCGTGAGGGTATGAGTGTTGTGTGATTGTACTTGGCAAATCCTAGGGGTCGAGTGCTGAGAGAAGTGTACTCGGGAAGGGAAACCCTAGGTGTGTGAGTGGGGCAGTTGACTGCCATTGAGGCAGTCGACTGATGAAACTCACAGAAAGGTTCTGGACCCTGGACCAGTCGACTGCCCTGGGAGTAGTCGACTGGTAGCAGCCAAAATTCGAACGTTAGGCGTGTAACGGTCGGATTGTGCTGGGGCAGTCGGCTGGTGGCGAGTTGTCAACCTTAAGTCCTATTTAAAGGGGGCTTCGTTTTGGCTGAGACTCTTGGCGAAATCTGCTTGGTTAGAGTAGATTAGTAGCCTTTGGTGCTCAGGTTGTGTACTCGGTGTTGTGGCGAGGTTTCTCCACCCACAAGGAGCGACAAAGACTAGCCGGAGGTTATCCGGGGAGTGATCCACCGAAGGATTCTTGGATTAGTCACCCTTAGGGGTGGATACCAAGTAAATCTGTGAGTTAACATTGCTTTCTTGTTGTTAGTTTTATTTTATTGTATATTCTGCTTGCGCAACTAACAACGTAGGTAGAAGAGTTCGAAGAATTGCTATTCATCCCCCTCTAGCAACCGAATTGATCCAACAAGTGGTATCAGAGCGAAGGACCGCTCGTGATTGGAATAACCGCCAAGAAGAGCAAATGCTACAGGGAAGAACATGAAAGACAAATTTGGGGACGACATCTACACTCCACCGCCCTACGACCATGAAGATTTCACATATTGGAAGACAAGAATAGAAATATGGTTTGGAATGGGGTGGAACCTTAGGATTGCACTTGAAGAACCCTTCGAGATTCCAAAGGATGAGCATGGGAAGAAGCTTAGGCCTAGATATTGGAATCAAGAACAACAAGATCAATCAAAGGCGAATGAGAAGGTAATTAGTGTATTAACTAATATTTTTCCTAACAATATTTTGAGTGGTGTAGGGGCATACGAAAATGCATATGAATTGTGAAACAAAGTGTTAGAATATCATGAAAATCCTACTCAAGTTCAAGAGCCCAAGGAGAAAAGTCAAATGGGTTAAGTAGAAGGAAAAGAAAAGGAAGTGTCAATTTCTTCAAGCGAAGAGGAGGAATTAAGTGAAAGATCATCAACCTCCTCAAGAGAAGAAGACGAAGAGGTCACCACCTCAAGGATTGAGGGGGAGGAGAGACCTACTTCCATGCCGGAACAAGAGAAAGCATTCACTTCATCCAAGGTTGAAGAAGAAATCAACCTAGTCTCCACCTCCACCAAAGCCAAGAAAAAGGACCATATCACATGCTTTGGTTGCAACGAAAAGGGACACTACAAAGATAAGTGTCCAAAAGGTAAAAAGGAGGTAGAATCTATATCCATTTCAAGTTCCTTTAAATCTAACGTGGGTTGTAGGATTGGAGAAGACCAAGAAAAGAAAAAAGAAAATTAGATGCTTCACGTGTGGTGAGCTAGGACACTACCACACGAAGTGCCCAAAGAGTAGAGAGCTTAAGAAAATGGAGTATCTAAGAAGATGGGAGAAGGAGGAGAGAAAGAAAAGAAATTTTCAACAAGAAGGAGCTCCAAAGGTAAGGGAGGTAATTCCTAACCTTAAGCTAAAATGCAATTCAAAGTTGAATTCCTCCCTGCATATTAAAAATTGAGTTAATTATTCATCCATGCATGCTAGAATCAATGAAAGATGCTTACTTGTTCCAAGTTTTGGATTTAAATATAATGATAGGAATATGGTTAACAAGGTAAATCAAAACCTTAGGAAAAGTATGCATCATGATCAATCCAAAACCTTAGGACCTAAGGATCATGACATTAATCCCAAGAAGGGAAGGAATGTGCCTAGAAAGGAGGGTAGATCTAGGAATGTCCAAAGTGGACAGATGGACACTAAGGTTAAAAGTTTAGAAAGAGAAAATCAAGTCTTGAGGGCAAGGCTTGATACATTGGAAAAGACCCTAGAAAATTCAAGGTTAGATCTAAGGGCTTAGACTTGGTGTTGGGTAGTCTAAAATCCAACTATGATAGATCAGGTTTGGGATATCGGTCTAGAGTCTCCAATGCCAATAAAAGGAAATATGTTGGGGAAGCATATAGTAATGGCAAGGAGAAGTCTAAAAATGGCAAGGGGGTGCCATTTAGAGGTAAAAAGAAGGATTTAACCAAAGACAAGGTGTCTAAGGTTAAGAAAGTTAGATTTGTAGGCCAAGAATCACCGGGAACTCACCGGTGTGGCCTAGTGTGGATTGAGTCACCTAGGGAGGTGGCTAGGGCTAAGAGCTCAGGGGGGAGCTCTAGGAGCTTTTGGGGTCCATGGTAAATGGATCTCAAGAGATGAGTTCTCTAGGAAGGTTTAGGTGGACTAGGAAATGTGCCAAAAGGGTTGGAAGACTTGGGTAAGTCTTAATCCTAGGGAATTGACACATTAAAATGAGATTTATGGTGAAAAAGAGGAAAATATGATTATAATTAAGAGAAATTGGATTTGATGCGTGAATACCATATAACTTGATGCTATTAGTGTATTATGAATAAGTATGGGAGGAAGCATCAAGGAAAGGTCCAAATTAGAACTTTGAGTTGAGTTTAAATGATACAATTTAAGAAAATTTGAGTTTCGTGCCAATCTTGAGGTTTGGAGTACATTTGTTTGGAAACATATTTTTCCCAAATAGACATAGGCTCCATAAATCTCTCCACGAAATTTCAGATTTTTTGGAGATTTGTGGAATTATTTAGGCATTACTGAAATTGGGCTGAAAAACCTGAAATTCAGGTATCAGTCGACTACCCTAGGAGGCAGTCGACTGGTCTCAGCCCAGAAACCTTTTGTTCATTTTGCCAGTCGACTGCCTTAGGGGCAGTCGACTGATCCGAAGGTTTAGATAGAAAAGACCTATTAGATGATAAGAAATTACAAAATTGGAAGCATATATAGGAAATGCTCATGAGAGTTTATGTCATGGTTTCATTGATTAAAACCTCATGACTTGCTTATATTGGTTAAGAGTTCATAAATTGATATTGAATGGGAAGTTTTTTGGTGAATGAAAGGATGTGGAAGTTTTTCATGGGTATCTAGGATTAAGAGATAAAAAGAGGAAAGTATTGAGGACAATTCCTTGTGTACATTGATGATTGTTAGAATTGGCAAACACATGGAATTATAGATAGATTTCCAAATTGATACAAAAATGCCAAACTTTTGAGGAAATTAGAGAATGTACTAAAAGTCAAGCACATTTGTATTTCTCATGGAATCATATTCTTCTATGATAAGGTATTTCCTAGCAAATGTGTTTGCAAACCTTTTAGATTGCTCAAGGTTTTGTTGAGTTATTTGTGGCACTAGGGATAAGGTTGCTTGGGGGCAATCCTTTAATGGTGTCCAAGGGGGAAAAACTTGGAAGTTGAGTTGGGAAGAACTTGACTTGGTGTTATGGGTTAAGTTGGGTAGAACTTCACATAGGAAAATTGAAAATTGGGAGAAGACATAGGTTAAGGGGGAGGTTGCCTCCTTGTTTGCCTTAATTTTCATAGGAAATTTTTAGATTTTGTGTCAAACTTGGGAATGGTGATAGATACATTATGGAATGTATTTTTCCCAAGTAGGTATGGGTACCACAAACTTCTCCACAAAATTTGAAAATTTTTGGAGATTTGTGAAATTTCTGGCGCATTTCTAAATGTGGCCTGAAAAATTGATTTTCAGAGTATCAGTCGACTACCCTGGGGGGCAGTCGACTGGTCAGGGCTGGATTGGGTATCCAACAGCTGATTTAGGTCCAAATGATGGAAAACGAGTGTATGGGGGGCTAGTACACTGTGTTTAGGATCATTAGGGATTAAAAGATCCAATAATTGGGATATTATTGTTGTCTTTTTGATGTTAGGCAAAGGGGGAGAAGTTTGGGTTTAAGTTGGGAAACCAAACATACCTTTGCAAGAAACCCTAGGTTTAGGGGGAGCTGAGATTAAGGGGGAGCATGGTTGCTCCATTCTTGGCATAAGGGGAACCTTGGAGAGGTTCTTAAAATGCCTTTGTAAGTCCAATGAAGGGGGAGCTTGGGAAAAGTTTTAGAAAACCCGTTTTGGTGGAAAAGTCCTAACTTGGAGGGTTAGGTGTGGAAAATTCCTAACTTGGAGGGTTAGGTGTGGGATGCCTGGGATAAGATCCATGCATTGCATATGCATTGGCGGTGTAAGTCCAAGATGGAGTCTTGACAACGTAAGTCCAGTTGTTTGTTAGCATTGGTTTTTGCTATATATCACTATTTGTTTTCCCAAACTTAAACGTATTGCCAAACATCAAAAAGGGGGAGATTGTTGAGGCAATCTATGGTCCGGAGTGACCATGAGTTTTGATGTTTGGGTAAAGAGTTTAAGTTAGGTTTACCCTTGTGGTCTAATATGTGTAATTGAGTGTGCAGGATTGCAGGTTTACACATATGGACTTAGCTGGACGGCCTCAGTACGGTGAAGTGTGGCATGGAGACAAGCTGAAGGCTTGTGTGCACCCGAGGGACCTTGGAGAGCAGGGACGATGAGCTAAGGGGCACGAACTTCGAGGCATACGTGAAGGATGACATGGAGGCAAGCTGGAGGCTTGCGTGTATCCGAGGGACGGGAGCCGAAGATGAAGAGGGCACGAAGGCAATAGTCGAGACTGCTGATGAGGAGTCAGTCGAGTCGTGAGGGTACGAGTGTTGTGTGATTGTACTTGGGAAATCCTAGGGGTCGAGTGCTGAGAGAAGTGTACTCGGGAAGGGAAACCCTAGGTGTATGAGTGGGGCAGTCGACTGCCATTGAGGCAGTCGACTGATGAAACTCACAGAAAGGTTCTGGACCCTGGACCAGTCGACTGCTCGCAGAGCAGTTGACTGGTAGCAGCCAAAATTTGAACGTTAGGCATGAAATGGTCGGATTTTGCTGGGGGCAGTCGACTGGTGGCGAGTTATCAGCCTTATGTCCTATTTAAAGGGGGCTTCGTTTTGGCTGAGACTCTTGGCGAAATCTGCTTGGTTAGAGTAGATTAGTAGCCTTTGGTGCTTAGGTTGAGTACTCAGTGTTGTGCCGAGGTTTCTCCAACCACAAGGAGCGACAATGACTAGCCGGAGGTTATCCGGGGAGTGATCCACCGAAGGATTCTTGGATTAGTCACCCTTAGGGGTGGATACCAAGTAAATCTGTGAGTTAGCATTGCTTTCTTGTTGTTAGTTTTATTTTATTGTATATTCCGCTTGCGCAACTAACAACGTAGGTAGAAGAGTTCGAAGAATTGCAATTCACCCCCCCTCTAGCAACCGAATCGATCCAACAGGGTTGGCCTCGATGCCCCTCTCGGTCTCTATGTACCCGAGGAATTTTCCACTCCGAGCTCCAAAAAGACACTTAGCAGGGTTTAACTTGAGTCCATACCTGCGCAAGGTTTGGCATGTTTCCTCTACGTCCGCTACCAAGTCCTCCGCTTGGTAGGACTTAATCAGTATGTCGTCCACGTATACTTCTATATTTCAACCGATCTGTGCCCGGAAGACCTTGTTCATCATCTGTTGATAGGTAGCTGCATCATTCTTCAGCCCAAACGGCATAATCGTGTAGCAGTAGGTGTCATTAGCCATGATGAAGCTAACCTTCTCTTGATCCTCGACAGCTAGAGGTACTTGATGGTAACCTTGATATGCGTCCAGCATGGAGATGAGTTTACTGCCTGCCGTCGAGTCAACCATCTGGTCGATCCGGGGTAGAGGATAGCAATTCTTCGGGCAGGCTCGATTGAGGTCTCGGAAGTCGATGCAGACCCTCCACTTATTGTCAGGCTTGGCCACCAACACTACGTTGGCTAACCAAGCCGGGAACTGGACCTCTCTAATGTGGTCAGCTTCTAGCAGCTTCTCGATCTCATCCCGGATCATCTTATTCTGCTTGGTGCTGAAGTCTCGCTTCCTCTGCTTGACCGACCGAGCATTCGGATATACATGGAGGTGGTGCTCGGCCACCTCCGGTCAGACGCCTTTTAGCTCCTTGACCGACCAGGCGAACACATCCTGATTCCGAACCAAACACTCCAGCAGGGGCTCCTTCAGCTCATTGGGTAGCTCGGCAGCGATCTTGACCCGGGCTTCTTCCCTATCGGGGAGTAGCTGGACCTCCTCCTTATCGTCGCGCAATTTGGCTCACGGAGAAGCCTGGACCATGTTGCAGCTTGAGAAGGGGCGAGGGGCCTTCTGGCTCTCCTCCCGGATCTCATCCACATAACACCTCTGGGCCACCCTCTGGTTTTCTCTGACCTCTCCTACCTTGTCGCCAATTGGGATTTTAATCTTGAGGTAGAAGATCAAGGTAACTGCTCTAAACTCGTTGAGGGTCGGTTGGCCCAAGATAACATTGTAGGCCGAGGGGGCGTCCACTACCAGGAAAGTGGACCATCTGGTCCTCTTCAATGGCTCCTTGCCTAAGGAGATGGCCAGATGAATCTGACCAATGGGTTGCACCTGGTTCCCTGTGAATCCGAACAACGGGGTGGCCACCAACTCCAATTGGGACCTCTCGATCTGTAGCTGGTCGAAGGCCTTCTTATAGAGTATGTTGACCGAGCTGCCGGTGTCCACGATGGTCCGGTGGACTTGGTAGTTGGCGATGACGGCTGTGATGACCATGGCGTCGTCATGTGGGACCTCCAGTCTCTGTAGATCTTGGGGGTCGAAGCTGATCTGTGACCCTTGTGCTTGGGCGGCACTCGTGCCGACCTGATAAATCTCTAAGCAACATACTTGTGCCTTCCAGGCTCGATTGGAATCTCCCCCGGTAGGTCCACCCGAGATGACATGCACCCCTCCCCGGACGGCATTCTGCCGATTAGTTTGTTCTTCATCCATCTCCTCGGCCTCAGCTCGGTCTTCTTGTGGGAACAGGTTGCGAGCGACCGGGGGGTTCCTTCTGGGTTCTTCAGCTACGGGGGCCATGGCCGGGCCGCCTTGGCCCGAGCCACACCAGGGGGATGCTTGCCTTCCACGCCCTCGGGGAGCAGGGGCTCGACCTCTACCGGCTTGTCGACATTCCTCTGTGGCATGGGTGTGGCTTTGGTGGAACGAGCAATAGGGCCTCCAGCGGGTCGGCATGCACCCCTGATCCACCTGCTGCACGTGTCGTCGTTCCACTCCCATCCGGTCGATGGGTCCTCGCGGGCTACGGATAGGTCCGCTCGGGGATCTGTTGCTTTGGGTGGGGTTAGGGGTCGCTGTGCTGACCAACTCCTTCTTTCGAGCGGCCTGCGCTTCCTCAACATTGATATATTTGACAGTCTTCCCTAATAGGCTGTCGAAGTCCTTTGGCGGCTTCCTGATCAGTGAGCGGAAAAAATCTCCTTCCTGTAGTCCTTGGGAGAACATGCTGATCAGAACCTCAGGTGTGGTGGTTGGAACGTCCAGTGCCACTCCATTAAACTGCTTAATGTAGGCCCGGAGAGACTCTTTTGGGCCTTGCTTTAGCCGAACAAATTGAGGTTTGTCTTGTGGTGCCTCCTGCTGCTTGCAAAGTGTTGGAGAAAAACTCTCCTTAGCTCCTCAAAACTTGAGACCGACCCATTAGGGAGTTGGTCGAACCACCTCTGGGCCGGTCCCAAGAGGGTGGTTAGGAAGGCTCGACATTTCACGCCCTCCGGATATTGGTGTAGCAAGGCAACACTCTCAAATTTCATCAAGTGCTCCTCCGGATCGGTGGTCCCCGCATACTCGGGGATGTTAAAGAATCAAAGGTGTCTGGAAACTGGATCTTCCAAGATCCAGGAAGAGAAAGGGCTGCGTACTAGGGTGGCTGGAGAGGGGTTGGTCGGGGCCTTTCCCTTGTCGAGACGCGGCCCATGCATCTGGTTGGACGCTGACGCCTCGACCGGCATCAAGTTGGCTTCGTCGTCCCGACCCCGATAGAAAACCGCAGGGAAGGGAACAGAACCCCCCCTGGGTTAGGCAGACCTTCCCCGACCTCCTGAATGTCCCGGCGCCACCGGCTCGGGGAATCTAGGCACTTGACTACCAACTTACGAAGGCCTCTGGGGGGTCTTCTGAGCTCGAGCGACCATCAAGAGCTCGTACTCCTCAGGCGTGATAGTCATCATGACTCGGTTGGGATCTTCCATCTTTCACTTCCGATCAGGCTAAGTGCCCTCCTTCTAGCGTCAAATTTGATCCTGTCGCGAAGCGAGGTGGACTCCCAAGAGCACGCGGTCTCCCAAGGATCACGAACTGCTGAGGCTGGCTCTGGTCTGTAAGAAAGGGACCGTTAGCGAATCCACCGGGAAAAGTCCCCGGCAAGACACTCCGACGATCAAGTCAGTCCCCAGTAGTGGAAAGGCGAAAGCAATGGAACAGTAGTGAAAACACTATTGCGCACGTACCTGGGGGATGTGGAGCGCAGAGACTTATATACCTGGGGAGCTGACAGCTTCTGCCCGGTTTGCCACCTTTTGTCGTATACGAGAACAGGGTAAGGCATACTCAGTGGTGGCAGGGTAGTGTGTCGCATACCGGAATAAAGAAAAGGGCGCTGTCAACTTAAGGGCAAGTGCCGTCAGGCGTCGCTCGACCTGACACAGACATAGGAGAGTGTAGTACGGGGTGCCAGGGTATGGCAGGGAGATCATGGCGTCAGCGGGATACTCGCAATTCGGACCTGAATTGTATCAGGTTTGCGCCGACCCTGTACTCCTTCTTCTAGTCTGGTGTCAGTGAGTGGTTGTTCGGATGAGTCATGACAAAACCTCGAATGCTAGTGCCGGCTGGCGGTTTAGAGTGATGGTGTCGACTAAGGGCTGGGCATGAAGTCGGGCCCAAAGGCCACTGTTACCGAGAGTAACTATGCTCTCCGAGTCAGGTGTGCTCGAGTGGCAATACCCCGACTGGGTCCGAAGTGAATCGCCTGGAGGATCGATACCCTCGCCGCTCGGGTCTCCACTGCAGGGGAGTTTTAGGGCGCCGGTCGGGGTTCCTCTGACTCATGCATTACTCATTTGATGGGCCCTCGAGGGCTTTTGACCCGGACCCCCACTAACGAGATGCCAGGATGATCGGCCTACTCACTCGCGAGATGGGCTAGGCCCATAAACCTGGGTCGGGATCAAGGTCTAAAATAAATCCGAGTCGACTCGAAAAATATCAAGTTAGGATTGAGAATTTTCAAATTTTAGAGGGTTTTTTCGGTTGTGTTAGGATAAGATTGGGTTCTGGTTAACCTAAATTTCAAATTTAAAGGTTTTTTTAAAGTTTAAATTAAATTTTATTTTAAAAAATAAGATATTTTAGCCGTATAATAGCATAATGTCAGTATGATAATGATAAAATATTCAGATAAAAATGAAAAGTTATTAAAAAAATATTTTTAAAATACTTTTTTAATCAGGTCGATCGGGTTAGTTGGATTATCCGGGTTTGAATTTAGGATTCATATTCAGGTCGGGTTCGGATTGATTGATTGATTTATTTATTTAGTAATATCCTTCCTTCGATCTGACTTGAACCCATCTGACACTTCCGAATTGACGCCCCTAATTATGACTCTCCTTGCAAAGTTAAGGTGCGATCCACCGCGACTAATCTCGTGCAAAAATACTTGACCGAGAGAGAAGAGTTAATCGCGAAGAGTTTTACTTTTAAGTGTCTTGGCATCATGCATAGAAAGTCTGACTTATTTATGAACATAATAAGGAAACTAACATGTGCATCTCTCATGCTTAGTTAAATGGTCGTTTATGTCTAAGCAAGCAACTAAACGTGAATCATATCTAAAAAAAAGTCATTAAAGCTTAAAATATCATTTTTTTTTCTTACCAATAGGTATACTTGAGTAATGAGATCGTTGGAAAAGAATGATGCTTAGATTGTGGATGCTCATAAGATATGACCGAGGATGTTAGCTAGTGAGACATTTTAAAAGATTAAAGTAAAGGTTTTAGGCAACCCATGGGATAGTGTGTGATATCTCGAGCTCAATCCTAAAAATCTCTAAATTATATATATATAATCCCGGTGTCCGAATCCTTACAACTATAGATAGATGGTCCTCCCTCGTTCGCCCATTGGGTAAATCCGGAAGTGCTCTAACCCAAACCAGATACTCAAACCCTGAATCCCTAAACAACACCTACCAAGTTCTTCTTACCCATTGAATTCGAAAAAAAAATGAAGAAACATGAGATACAAAGATGTTAAATCAGTGATACAAAATTTCAATCAAATTGAAAGTTTAGACAATGACTAGAAGTAGACATTAAGTTATAAAAAATAAACGTTTAAAAATTTTATTAATGAACTAGTCTAAGTCAACGAAGCTTTGTATGAATTATACAAGCTCCTGAAAATTGGTTCGAAAGGTTTTAACTCAAATAATTTCATGTGATTTTTATGTAGGATGGTAGGGTCTGAGTTAATTCGATACTACAAAATATTTAATTAGGATCTTCATATGTTACATCACGATGTATGGAGCTTGCCCGATCCACGATTTTCTATTGTGGAGCATAAATTAGTTATCATGCTTATTTAAATTTATGAGCAATGTTATGTGATTGTAAATTATTTTTAAAATTTAATAGAAAGTTTTATAAAATAGTAGTTAGACCTGTTATATATATAAAATTGAATATTGAACTATGACTCGAATATATGAGTGAAAGATAGAGTCGGATCTAGGAGTTAGAATTAAGCTGATCTTTGGGTGCAAAAGAGATGAATTTTAATGGATCAAGTACAAAATTCACACAGAAAGTCAATTTTAATGAATTCTAAATAATATAATTAACAATAATAAAATAAAAATAAAATTTATTTAAATATATATGATGATATAGTAAGGAATAGAGCATAATGACACAGAAGGATTTACACAACTGACTTCACTTAGTGTGAAATAAAATTTGATTGTTGCTGCTTATCTAAATTAATAATTTTTCTTGATCTATTATGATAATGTCATAGAAGTTAAAAAAATAAATCATTTTAATATAGATAAATTAGGTTATTACACTCCTTTGATAAATATTAAATTTTGTAAGAAGGGTTATTAGATAAATTAGCCAGGTTATTACATCCTATAGATTAGTCATCCTTAAATAGTTATAAGCCAATCTAATCCAACCTCAACAATTTTTTTAGGCTAAGATTGGCTTCGACTTTATTCAGTTTAAATGAAATCTAAAATTAATTATTAACTAATAGTAGCTCGTAATTAAAGGGAAAAAAAATCCATCATAAGAATCATGAGCCCTTAATATAATATAGCATCCCAGCAAAAATGATAATAATATTGCACACTTTGATTGAGCAATATAACAACCATATATATATATAACCAGGGCAAATACAAATTGATATATAATAATGATGGTGGCTCTTAAAAGAAAATATAAAATTCATACATTTAATTAAATTAATTAATAAACTGTCTCATGAAAATCACTATCCCATTTGCTATAAACTAAGATATATAATTCTCAGTCAGTAACCGCAAGAGGAGGGCAATTATAGTTGCTGTCTGAATCAAGAAAGACAATTTTTATTTGGACAAAAATAAGAAGGGCACTTCAAATTTTACAAATCATTAAAGTGACATTTTTTTAAAAAAAAGTACATTAAAAGAACGTTTTAATTGGTGAAAATGTAATTTATTTTAGCGTAGCATAGTTGCTATAATGTATGAAAGTTACTCCATAACTACTGTAATACGATTCAGTTTGATTAAATTTGAAATAGATGATTTTTTACATTATAACAATTAGACATTGTAGTTAAATAGTAAATCTTAAAATTTTGAATTTTAAAATCTAAATACTATTATATCGGAATATATATTTTTTATTCATAATTGTTTAAATTTAATCAAAATCATTTTAAAATAATTATAAAAGTTTTAATTTGGTAATGTATGAAATCAGGTAGCTACTACACAATTGTAGTTAAATTATAAATCATATTATAGTAATTACTCGATAGCTGCTAATACAAATGACTTTCTGAAGGATTAGAGAAGAGTATTATTGTATTAATATAATTAATTCTCCAACCCTGGAAGACAAGAAGATTAATTAATTAATACTCTTACATACTGTTGATCTTAAGCAAGCAAATGAAAATCAATGATTGACCAGATGTACAGCGTTCAGCAATGTATCTGTCGCAATCGACTTTCATCCTTAACAACCTCATAATTAATCGAGCTCCTTGTCAGCTATATAAATTAAGAAATCTCCATGCCGACAAGTTTTTTCCTGCTTGTTGCTGCTGAATGGCTCCCTCACGCGATAAGTGGACAAGTAGAGTTGGAGGAGAGTGCTCTACTTTCTTCCTTTCTTCCTTCTTTCTTCTTTATTGAAGAAAATGATAAAGAATGGGATGTAGGTACGTAGATGGATGGAGAATCATATAGCGGCAGTCTGATATATTGTTGCGACGTCAATTTAGTGGTTATGCCATCCATTTCCTGCGAGAAGAAGCAGAGAGCATTATTGAGTAGGTTGGTTTCGTCTTTCTGGTGGCGTATCGCTGTAGGCAGTCTCCAGGGCCGGCGAGCTAGCGACGATCATATCGATGTATCGATGTGCATGAAGTTGAATTCTGATCATTTGTGTGTGTGATCAAAAGACAATTAGAGAAGAGATTATATTCCTCGCGTACCTTCGTATACAAATACTTAATTTGGCCATTCCCCAAAGTTCCTTTGATTTGACTTCGCGTGGTTAAGGCTAAATGAATGAATAATTCAAACTACCGCGAGCAAATTTGAGATAAATTAATACTTCAAAATTAATACTTAATTCATATGTCAATTGGATTCAAATAGTCGCCTTAACATCCCACGGAGTTCTTAAAAACGCGGTATCATCGTAGAGCTATGATACACTTTGAAAAAAATCAATGAAACACTCAGTGAATGATGTGACATTTTGCATGCACACGCCCGATTATTGCTTGAACACCATCGGCGGTCTCCGGCCGCCACCCCGAATCAAACTATACCCTGGGAGCACAGTGAATCTGTCAGGGGCTACATATGAAGTGTCACGTCATTCACTGAACTTTTCTTTAAGATTTTTCACTAAGCATATCATTTGCCATCATCGTATTAGGGGTTCCCTAGAGGGAGTTCAGTGAGAACTCAAATTGACAAATGGTGGTACAATTTCCTGTCGAATTCCGACCCCAATTATTATGAGGGCAGATTCTCTGTCCCATTTTGTCCTCTGTCCCGCCTATCCCACTCCCCGACAATGGTCGAGGAGTTGTCTGATCGCCTATCAGACAACATCGGTGGCCTCCGG
Source organism: Boesenbergia rotunda (assembly GCA_024364735.1). Taxonomy (NCBI): domain Eukaryota; kingdom Viridiplantae; phylum Streptophyta; class Magnoliopsida; order Zingiberales; family Zingiberaceae; genus Boesenbergia; species Boesenbergia rotunda. The sequence goes on from JAGFNQ010010027.1 coordinate 50,306, forward strand.
CTATCGTCCCGAACAAAACTATACATTCGGGGGTACGGTGAATCCGTCGGGATTGCCGCAATTGCAATCTCGCCAGATTCATCGTTGAATCCGACGAGATTGCAATTGCAATGATTCCGACCGATTCACTATTCTTCTAAGATATCATTTGATTCGGTACGACAATAAAAAATTATCGATGATATTTGATCGATGATCGGACGACTCATCGACTGTCATCGATAAGTACGGGATAGATGGGACAGGGATCGAGATCCTCTGAGATAAAGGATCCCACCTGAATTATTATAATTATTATCTCATACACTTAGTTGGATACTGTGTGTCATGTGTGAAGGTGATCTTTGTAGAATTAACGGATGCAGTGAAAATGTGGAGAAATTATGAAATGGAGCATGCTTCTCCCGGAGCGAGGCTAGTTAATTAGGCCTTCTGGCAACTTTTACCTGGGCTTTTATGGTCCATTGGGCTAGGAAATCGGTCCACTAACGCTCGACAATTGGTCAATTTGTGGAAACAAGCCCAATGACCATGAGGGATTTGCCAATCTCTACTTAGGAATATTTTTGAATTTATCCGAATTAGACCTAAAGCTTAAACATCAGGATTAAAAAACAAGAAGACAAGTACAGAGTATAATATTACTTTTGCAACCATATCAATTTAAATATAGAAGGGGAAAAAAAATACTTTGACCTTAACTAAAGAATGGTATACTTAGATGCACATTATATCCTTGAAGCAACATTTGATCAGCTTTTTTAATTTAGTATAGATTGAAGAAATAATTTTGAATATTAGGACAGTCACAACTCAAGATTCGAATATCAAATAATTCGAATATTAGGAAGGCCTTTTCTGAATATGTATAAATTTTATTTAGAATTTACTTAGTAGAGTAAAAGGTAGAATAGTCATTTTAATGGTCCCCTGGCCCAGACCCTATAGGAATTTAGAGGGAGGTAAATTATGATTATCATTAGTGTGATGAGGTGCTTGGGGTCGAGGAAATTAATACCAGTAGACCAGGATTTTATCCCTGTGTGCAACTGACGACTCTCGAATTTGTGACCTCCAAATAAATGGTCAGACGTCTTACCATCCGATGTAATCCGTGGGGGTTAGAATTTACTTAGTAGAGCTCCGGCCCGTGATGGGTCGGTCCAGTGAAAACCGATCATTTGGAGGCCTAGGACAGGTCGGAGCGGGTCAGCCTGCCAACTGCGCCTCGAATCCGTCGAATTTTCCTGCCACTCTAAATAATATTTTAAATAGAATGAATTGAAATTTCATTAACAAGTCAGCCCGTGTGAATCGTAGACGGGCCGGCCTATGATCCGCTCGGATGGGCCTAGAGATTGAGAAGGAAAGAAATCCAAAACTTTGAAAATTTTCTTCTACTCAATCAGCTAGTTAATTTAAGCTCGCTGATGAGTGATGACCGATCCGCCTAGATAAAAACCCACACAAATCTATCCGTTTAAGCACTTTTTTTAAATAGATTAATAAAATTTTAATTTAATCCCTTTAAATTATTGGGTCAATCCAACAGGTCGAATCAAATTATCGAATCGATGGCTTTATTATACAGTAGTAGGTGAACTATCATTAATTAATCGGATTTAACACGGTTAAAACTAGGAGCCATGTAAAAAATTTTTTAAAAAAATGAGGTTGGTGAGTACTCAAGATTTGACCACCATAACCACCTAACCCTCTTTCACTTTCCTTGTCAACTTCAATCCTCTTCCCACCCAGCCACACCTACCGTTCCCTCCCTGCAGATATAACTATACCCTGTTTCTAATAACTTCCTCAGCTTCTCAGGGAAACTCAATCCTCAGCTTCCCTCGAGCTCACAGTAAACACAGAGAATCAACTATCGTTTCCTAAAATGGCGGCTGCAATCTTGACGCTTCCTACATTCTTGGGACAATCATCCATCCACCGGAGGAGCCGCTCGGCGCGTTGCGTTCACCGGCCCGGCACCTCCCCTTTCTTCCACAGCTCCGTCGTCTCCAGCCGTGCCGATTGGCTCAGCGCCTGCTCCATCCTCTCCAGCAACGTCTCCTCCCACCAACATCAAGAGCCACCGCCGCCGCAGAATCCAGCCGAGGAGGACCGTGATCTTCTGGCAACTACATCCTCCTCCTACGTCTCCACGCTGGACATCGTGCCCCTCTGCCTCCCGCAGCCACTCACCATCGCCGACCCGTCGTCGGTCGCCCCCAAACACGGATCTCAGCTGCGCGTGGCGTACCAGGGCGTGCCGGGCGCCTACAGCGAGCCCGCCGCCGCCAAGGCCTACCCCAACTGCGACGCCATCCCCTGCGACCAGTTCGAGGCGGCGTTCCAGGCCGTGGAGCAGTGGGTGGCCGACCGCGCCGTCCTCCCCGTGGAGAACTCGCTAGGCGGCAGCATCCACCGCAACTACGACCTCCTCCTGCGCCACCGACTCCACATCGTGGGCGAGGTGCAACTGCCGGTGCACCACTGCCTGCTGGCGCTCCCGGGCGTGCGCCGGGAACAGCTCACTCGAGTCATCAGCCACCCGCAGGCGCTGTCGCAGTGCGAGAACACGCTCACGACGACCCTGGGGGTGAACGTGGCGCGCGAGGCCTTCTACGACACCGCCGGGGCGGCCGAGTACGTGGCGGCGAACGGCCTGAGGGACACGGCGGCCATCGCATCGGCGCGGGCGGCCGAGCTCTACGGGCTGGAGATCTTGGCCAAGGGGATCCAGGACGACCAAGGAAACGTGACGCGGTTCGTGATGCTGGCGCGGGAGCCGATCGTACCGCGGGCCGACCGGCCCTTCAAGACCAGCATCGTGTTCGCGGCGCACGACCACGAGGGGACCTCGGTGCTGTTCAAGGTGCTCTCGGCCTTTGCGTTCCGCGACATCGGGCTGACCAAGATCGAGAGCCGGCCTCAACGCCGGCGGTCGATCCGGGCGGAGGAGCAGCAGGATCAGGGGCCGGAGGAGGAGTCGACAAGGGCCGCGGCCAAGCATTTCGAGTACACCTTCTACCTGGACTTCCAGGCCTCGCTGGCGGAGCCTCGAGCGCAGAACGCCCTCGCCGAGGTACAGGAGTTCACCTCCTTCCTCCGCGTCCTCGGCAGCTACCCCATGGACATGACCCCGTGGACCACTCACAGTTGACTGAAACAAATGCACTTGTCGGTCCCTCTTTGTTCTGCTCATTCCAAACTTCACCTACTCCTCTTTTCGGTTGCCTGGCTTCTGATTTATATATACATATATATATATTTGGAAAAATAAAAAATTCACTTCTGAATTAATTAATGCTGATTTTTTTAAAAAATATTTTCGCAATTATTTTCACAATTTTCAGTAATTGTTGTTAAATCAGTCTAAATATAATTCAGTCAATGGAGAGGAAAGCAACAGACAGTATCACTTGACCAAGTCGGTGTTGCATTTTATTTTTAGAGATGAACTTTTTAAATTACATAAATTATATTTTAAATTATTCGATAGATAAATTAGAAGAAGAAGAAGATTTGATTTTAGATTAATAGGTGAAGTTCGAATACCTAAAAATTATATATTTTTTAAAATATATATATTTTATTCTCAAATTTATTAAAGGTATACCTGCTTTTACGAATTTCTAAAACTATCCTTTCATATATTTTTCTTTTCCATTGAGTGCGATTCATGATTTTCAAAATTATATGATTTATAAATAGTTTTTTCCCATGTGAATGCGCATCCCCATCCACGACCACTCCTCTATTCATTTTGGTGGGTGATGCATGCACGAATCAATGACCATAATTCATAAAGTTTTTTTTATTATTATTGTAAAAGTATGTGACGGTGATCTGTTGGTGATATGAGAGAAGTGTTCTAAGGCAATCGTCTTATAATTGTAAATATTTATTTTAATAAATGATAATTCACTATTTGAGTATACATGTTTGTGTAGTTGATTGGGATCTTAAACTCATCTACTGAATGTCCGCAATACAATTCACAGCATAAGAGAATTTGTGATGGGATCACAACTAGTGATTATCTCTACATGTGCAATTGTGAAGTATTGAAAATATCCCTAGTCGATAAATTGATAAAAACGGACACTATCAATTCTGTTGAGACTAGCATGGGTTATTCTCTAATCAGCTGATTCTCACTGGCTGGTGACATTGGAATGTCCGGAGATAAACATGGATGCTAGTTAAGGGAACTAGTTCATTAGAGTGACTAGCTGTAAAACTTCATATGGTAATCTACATATAGATATGTTAATGAAATTCTTACTGCAGCTTAAGTGCGATGTTCCTTTGACTTGCGGTGTTCAAGTCATCTTGGTCATGGAGACTTATACTTTAACATCTTAAGCAAGCATCTCCTAGGAGGTGTGGACCCAGGATGATTGGGTATAAGCTGAAGTACCGAAGATGTTTGAACAGCCTACAAAGGATTCACCACTCCTTGCGAGGAGATGTATACCCAGGCCTATCGTCGGATTATTACTCAAAGCCTCTGGCCAGAGCATATCATGTTTAGAGTATGAGTCTCTTAAATACATGAGAGTAATTAGAAATCCAAAGGACGAGAAAGACACTACTTGGGTTAGGTGTGACGTAGTCAGCCTAGTGGGGACTGACACAAATAGACCGTGTCCTGACCAAGTGGGTATAAGATGGTGAAGGGAATGGGGCACGATTCATTAGAGCTGCTGAAGGGTTTCAGAATTACTTCTGAGGTCAACCGTTGATCTTTCGATTAATTGGGGATCATGATGTACTACTAGGTGCCACTCATGATCGTTCTATAATTGGTTGATTATAGACGGCCAACATAAATCGAAAGCCTATTTAGTCACACGCACTATGAGTAATCCAAGGGATTTAAAACGAGTTGAAAATTGGAGTTTCCGATCAAGAGAAATAAGTCGAATCTGAGTTAATCAGAGGCGCAACGGAAGCTTAAAATGGCTAAGTCTTTTGAAGGCTTATTGGGCGAATTAAATGAGTTTAATTCGCGATGGGTTCGGCTCGGTTTGGCCGGCCAAAGAGGGTGCCAACCCTCTTTGGTTTGGCCGGCTACAATAATGGGGAGAAATCAATTTATTTGGTTTAATTAATAAAATAAATCTAGCGCGATTTGTTTTATAAATTATGGATAAATAAATTTGTATAAAGAAATTTATTCTTTTTTATGAAAATTAAAATAATCCATGGAATGGTTTATTTTAATTTTATAAAATCAATTATGAATTGATTTTTCCATAATAAGAAAATTTATAAATTTCTTGTAAAATTTATTCCATAATAAAAGGAGAGATCTATTTGTTTTTATTATAAAGTTAGTTATAATAAAACTTGGCTTAAACGAAATAATTCATAAGAACATTTATAGGATAAATTTCTTATGAAAAATTCCGTTAAAAGAGAGACTTGGCAAGGGAGAGGCTACTATATAAAGGAACCAAAGGCAAGCCTTGAATTCCTAATTGAGTAATCAAGAGATTAATTCTCTCCCTCTCTCTCTTAATCTCTCCCTCTCCTTCTCCTTTCCTCCTAGGGTCGGCGCCCTCCTCTACTTGCTAGGGCCGGCGCACCACCCTCCCTTGAGGTTGCCGTGGGTCATCATCACCAAGGAGAAGCCAACCAAGAAGAAGAAGAAGCGGATCACAACTCCTTCCTTCCCGGAATTTAGATTCCGTTTCTTGGTGGTTAGTTTCCTTTCTTCTCTCTTGATCTTCTAGTTGTGCCTTAGAGAATCTAGTAGTTCTCGTCGGCACAAAACTCGTGACTTTGCGAAGTCATCCCGAAGAGAACTCGGCGTGAACGCGAATAGAGGCGGAGCTTCCAAGGGACGCTACGGTTGGATCTCGTCCCTTACTTCGAGTTACGCGAGGTACTTGTTGGGAACGAGATGGCTATAGAGGGGGGGGGGTGAATATAGACAATCGCTTGCCCCTTGTCAACTTATCACGATTTTCAAACTCTTAGCAAGGACAAAACACAGCAAGCTTCCCTGAGCTCCACCCAGTGGCGATCTCACGCAGACCCCTGTCTGCTTCGTGTCTTCCCACTGTCGGACTCTAAGCTTCTTGTTTTCTCCTTCAAGCGCTCAAGTATGATGATTGCTCCTCTATAGCTTGCTTAGAATGGTTGAAGAACTCAAGAACAGCAAGCTTGTAGCAGCAGAACGCAAGAACACAAAGCAGTTTTTCAAACTGAATCGCTTCCAAAAAAAAAACTCTCTACCGCCTCGTCTTCTTGCGCTTCCTTTTGTTTCTCCGCCAAGCGACAAGTGACCACATCTCTGTAGCTCCCAGCTACTCATCTGCCAACGCCAGCCTCTACTGAGCTATCTCTGGACTCACTGAGCTCCTCAGCCAAGCTCCAGTCTCAGCCCCAGTCTTCGGCTCGCCGTTGCAACCTGAGATGTGAAAAGGGACAAACCTGCTCCAAGGAAAGCATGCTTTGACTTCTCCTTGAGTGTTTGAATCCTCCCCTGTCACCTGAAACTCAATCAGAGCATTAGAGCAGAAGATCACACAGCATATCACATACATCAGAAAATCCGATACGATCAGACGTTCTGACCGCGTCTGACAGTGAAATTTGAATTAAAGTGATCGGTCACCGGACCGATCCAGGGTGTGTGGATCGATCACCAGATCGATCCACTGCTTTGCTGGGATTCCCAGCTCTCGCAGCTATGCACGCCTGATCGGTCACCAGACCGATCAGGGTGAATCCTGATCGGTCACCAGACCGATCAGATTGGATCCTGATCGGTCACCCAGACCGATCAGGCAAGATGAACAGTTACTTTTTAATCAAATTCAAGATCCCTGATCGGTCCCCGGACCGATCCAAGACTTTGATCAGCAAGGGAACTCACTCACCGTTTGCTCCCTGATCGGTCACCAGACCGATCAGGAGCAAGACAGCAAGGAAGCAGCCTGCTCCCTGATCGGTCACCGGTCCGATCAGGAGCCATACAGTAGATTCCCAATCTCACTGTGCGCTCCCTGATCGGTCACCAGTCCGATCAGACATAGCTGGATCGGTCACCAGACCGATCCACTAAGGAGCACGTGCCAATGTCCCTGATCGGTCACCAGACCGATCCAGTGACTCAACCCTAGCCCTCCAAGCTAGGAATTCATCCACCTTAGCCCTCCAAGCTAAGGATTTTTCCATCTAACTCTCCAAGTTGGGAATTTGCACCTAACCCTCCAAGTTAGGACTTTTCACCTAGCCCTCCAAGCTAGGACTTTTCACCTAGCCCTCCAAGCTAGGACTTTTCACCCAACTCTTCCGAGTTAGAACATCATCCAACCTAGCCCTCCAAGCTAGGCACCTGACCCTCCAAGCCAGGACTTTTTCATCTAATTCTCCAGGATGGGAATTTGTACATAACCCTCCAGGTTAGGACTTTTCACCTAGCCCTCCAAGCTAGGACTTTTCACCCAACCTTTCCGAATTAGGACTTTTCCAACACCTAACCCTCCAGGTTAGGATTTTCCATCACCTAGCCCTCCAGACTAGGATTTTCCACACCTAACCTCCCAGGTTAGGATTTTTCATATCATGCCTAATCCTCGATCAGGACTTAATCACAATCATCATAATTCATCACACCTAACCTCCCAGGTTAGGATTTTCCAAATCATGCCTAATCCTCGATCAGGACTTAATCATAATCCACCTAACCTCCCAGATTAGGATTTTCCATATCATAATCATCCTCCTAAACTAAAATCGTTGTCAACACCAAAACAACAATCAGGGCCAGACTGCATCAACAATCTCCCCCTTTTTGTTGTTTGACAACCTGATTTTAAGTTTAGGGATTCTCAATCAATATTCCAACTTTAGAATCATAGGGGAATCCAGATCCTCCCCCTACAACATAATCGTGCTAAACTTAACCAATCCACACTCTCCCCCTTTGTCGAACACCGAAAAGGAGCTAGAGGGGCTGTTAAGTTTAAACAAAACTCCCCCACAACCCTAGAGGTATCCCAACTCATCAAGAATGCGATAGTTTGTGGAATTGGCATACGAACACATGTGAAAAATTATAGCAAGACATAACAATCACATGCATCATATGAGTATGAAATATAGACTCCCAAAGCATGCCATAATATTCATAAGTATCAAATAGACATGGCAGTGTAATCATGAATATGGCAATCGAACAATCATGCAGATAACAGGTTCATAATCATCAAGACATCAACAATAGTAGAATAAGCATGGCAGATAAGTCAAAGCATGGAAACATCCAAGCAAGTAGCAAAATATGTGTGACTCGAGGTCACAACAACAACGTCAGAGGGCATACAGCCCAAAAGTCATAGTCAAATACATAGATAAAACAGCAGGTATCCGAGCTCAAGTGTCAGTAGGAGGGTCGTCATTGCGCATAAGGTCATCCATCGAGGCATCATCAGCAGCAACAACTGGTGCCTCTCAGCATGACCCGCTAGTGGCAGCTCCCCCGCTTGGTTGCGATCCATCCACTGTAGCCCCTCGGTCCCGAGAGCAATGCCGGACTGAGCAAGCATACGACGATCCAGGCGACAGTCTTGTCGATTCATCGGCACGAGTCGGCCCTGTGAGACGTCGATGCCAACTGACTCCAGCCAGGCAGTGATGATATGGCCGAAAGGCATGTAGATCGTCTGACCAGACCGCAGACCATGAACAATGATGGAGGAATAGATGGACGGTGCTATGTCAAAATCGAACTGCAGATGCATCCCGTAAAGCATCAGGCAGTGAGATGTAAGGATCGCATCAAGATGCTTGGACGTAGTTGGAAGAAGATAATTTACGATAATTTGAAACAGAATATAATCGATGGGAGATAGATGACGAGCAGGGAATGTGGGAAAGTTATAGATATCTGCACCAAAACCCCGTGGCCTGGGGTGGCCTAGAAAATGTTCATATATGGAGTCCGGAGTGATTCCAGTAAAAGGAGCAGGAAGAGGAACAGGATGATATGGATAAAGTGAGAAATCGTTCTTAGAGTGACGACAACCCAAAAACATAGTGAAGGATGATAGGGTAAAGTCAAGATCGACACCGGTGACACGGGTCCGCCATCCCGTGCCCTCCCCATTGGCCAGATTATTGTAGAATTCAGAGATCAAGTCAACATTGATCGGCCTTTCTAAGAAAAGGATGTTTTGAAGCCCATAGTACTCAATGATTCCTTTTATCGTAGAGCAATGTTCATAAACGAAGGTTCGGTCCACTGATCGACATGGCATTAGTTCGAAGTTGTGCCAATGAAAGTCTAGGGCATAGAGAATGTTCTGAAATCTAGGATGCGGGGGAGATGGAGGCCTTTGAGAGGATGAAGAGGTTTTCTCTCTAGAACTCTCCTCTGCTACCTCCTTTCCCTTAGATGACTTTCTAATAAGATTTGAATGGATCATGACACATAGATTGAAGCACAAGAATTGATCATAAGATGAGACCCAATCAAAAGGTAGATATAAAATGTTTTGGTCAAGAAATGAGGAAGAGGGTCACGGCAAGAACAAAAACAAGACATGGTTAGCTTCACAAATATTCTAAGAGTTGTTGTGAAAGGAAAGCTGAAATCAAATCTTACTTCGGCGCCATTGAAGTTTGTTTGACGAGATTGTAAGAGTACTTCGAGCACGCACGCGCAGGAAGAAGGAGTTTGGAGAGAACGCCTGTAGAAGCTTTCGCTCGCCCGCGAGTGAAGAAGGAAGACACAAGACTCTCTCGCTCGCTCGCACAAGGTTATTTCGGCGCTAGGGTTCGGGAAAATGAAGATTTGGAGAGTTAATCGGTTGGTGGATCGGTCCACCAACCAAAATTTAATGCGGTTGATCGGATCACCGTTCGATCAGATCGCATCCGGACCGATCAGATGCGATCCTGATCGGACTGGAATGGTCCTGATCGGTCGGCTGACCGATCAGATGCGATCCTGATCGATCGGGTGACCGATCAGGATCCGATCAGTAGGTCCTGGAGAGAAAATTCTGAGCTCCCTGATCGGTCTGTGGACCGATCCCCACAGGGTGCCAGATCGGTCTGAGACCATCCAGGCTAGCTCAGACTTAGTCAGATTTTCGAGAGATTACGGCTTGCCTCGCAGATCGGTCTGTGGACCGAACACCACAGAAAGGGGTCAGATCGGTCCGAGGACCGATCAGCCCGATGCCTGATCGGTCCGGTGACCGATCAGGGTTCCTGATACGACCTGAAATGTTTAGTTTCAGAATTTCTGAAATTTCCAAATGATCTTTGATGGATTTTGTCTAACTTGGACAGGTCCTTATGACTAAAATTGATTCTTGAACAAGAATCTAAAGTCCTTATAGGTTCAACAAACACTTTGACCCATCTAAATGGAATCAAACTCAACCATCAATCAATCAAGCAAATTCAAACAAGTTTTTACTCCAACTTCAAGTTTCCAATCAAGTTGCCTTGATTGGAATGTCCAAGTATGATCATGGAGCCATATACACATATGTTATGCAATGGTTTTCCCCATACTTGGTCACCACCGTGATTATTATCTCGTCAACTCAAGTGATGTAATGATATTTTGAGAAATTGAGTTAAACCTAACATCTCACCCCATATCTAGCAAACAAAAACGTTTTGGTAACCCTTATAGTTTGTGTGAGATGTTCCCAAAGTTACCTAATTGTTCCCTAACAATTTGAAATAATCATGAAGGGTTTTGACCATAATTTGAGAATCATGAAGCGCGACACATTCCCAACTCCCGTCTTAGGAAACTAAATTCACTCTCGGGAAGTGGTTTAGTGAAAATGTCAGCTAGGTTTGACTTTGACTCTACATGTGAGAGTATGATGTTCCCCCTAGCTACATGATCTCTAATGAAGTGGTGTCTTACCTCAATATGTTTTGTCCTCGAATGATGGACCGGATTCTTGGTTAAGTTAATTGTGCTAATGTTATCACATAACACTTGCACACCCTTGTAACTCAATCCATAGTCCTCTAAGGTGTGGATCATCCACAACAATTGTGATATACACTCTCCCATGGCGATATATTCTGCCTCGGTAGTGGAAAGAGCAACACAATGTTGCTTCCGACTTGACCAACTTACTAAAGACGATCCTAGAATTGGCAGCCCCCACTAGTGCTTTTCCGGTCCAACTTACATCCAGCGTAGTCGGAATCCGTATAGCCCATCAAATCAAAAGATTCGGTACGGGGATACCAAAGACCTACACCAATTGTACCCTTGAGATATCTCAAAATTCGCTTAACAGCATTAGGTGAGATTCCTTGGCACAGACTTGATACCTAGCGCACATACCTACAGCAAATAGTATATCTGGTCGACTAGCTGTAAGGTATAGCAAACTACCTATCATGCTTCGATACTGAGTTAGATCAACGGGTTTACCACTCTCATCATTGTCCAATCTTGTGTTTGTAGCCATGGGAGTGGTTACCTCTTTGGAATCACTCATATTGAATTTTCGAAGCATTTCATGTGTGTACTTCGATTGGTGCACATGGATACCATCGCGAGTTTGCTTGATTTCAAGT